>JAZHYW010059387.1:0-11477 GCA_037355805.1 Ixodes ricinus | reverse complement strand
CATGATTTATATACCGGGCGTTTCAGCGAAAGCTTCAACAAATCGCGAACTATAGTGAAGCTAAAAAAGCTATTTCTTAAAATTAACTTTTAGTCGCGGGAGGTGCCAAGAAATACAAAATATATATCTATTTGCCATGTAATGAACCAAAATGTGCTAATTAACTTTCTAATCGGCGACTTTAGGTTGATGTTGAAGTTAAACCCTGTGAAGGCTAGCGCAACTTACGCTGAAAAAAGAAGCAACGAACTTCGAGATATTCGCCGCCAAAGTTTGCGCTCTAATGCGCGTGACAAGACAGCTGCGTGAAGTGATACCAAATTTCAGAAATCATACCCATATACAGCGCAAAGTTCGTCGCCGAATATCTCCAAGCCCATTGCATGTTTTTACTTTCGGTAAATTGCTTTAGCGTTCTATTGTAGTATTCTTCAAGATTATAATTTTCACATGACCCTAAACGTTACTAACTATAAATTATATTAGAACGTTTTAGTTACTTAAACAGTACATTTTTATTTTTTAGTAATTCATGCCGGAACTGCGGCTAAAAGTTGGTTTTCTAAAATAGATTTTTATCAACGACCCTATTAATAGAATTTTTTTTCATCTTTCGCTGTAACACTTGTATCAACATCATTGTAAGCAGTTAATTTACGGCCAGCAACATAGTAATGACCCAAAGAAGAGTTGACCCCATACCCTGCACAGTCGCTGCTATTTTCGGACGAGATCTGTAAACATTTGATTTCATGTCAAGTAAATTCAGTATTCGTTCTAATCGGCTTGTTTCCTGGAGTAAAATCAATATTTGATTTGATTACAATTATTCGGTACTCGCACACCCTACATTATTATGTAATAAGCCACAATTGGACGATTGCAAGTTTTCCCTTGTGCGAGGTTATTCAACACAGCGGATATGGGCTCCGCAAAATACACCAGTTCTGCGAATGAGTTTGCGAGAATGACTCGCGTAACAAGTTGTGGTTGGCGTTTATTTTCCTCTATTTCACCCCTAACCAAGCAGAGCTGCTAGAAGCTTTACATTCAAAAATTAGTGATATTGTGTGTGTGTGTGTGTGTGTGTGTGTGTGTGTGTGTGTGTGTGTGTGTGTGTGTGTGTGTGTGTGTGTGTGTGTGTGTGTGTGTGTGTGTGTGTGTGTGTGTGTGTGTGTGTGTGTGTGTGTGTGTGTGTGTGTGTGTGTGTGTGTGTGTGTGTGTGTGTGTGTGTGTGTGTGTGTGTGTGTGTGTGTGTGTGTGTGTGTGTGTGTGTGTGTGTGTGTGTGTGTGTGTGTGTGTGTGTGTGTGTGTGTGTGTGTGTGTGTGTGTGTGTGTGTGTGTGTGTGTGTGTGTGTGTGTGTGTGTGTGTGTGTGTGTGTGTGTGTGTGTGTGCGCGCGCGCGCGTGCACGTGTGTGTGCGTGTGTTTTCTTGCTAGATAAGCAGGTCAGGAGGGTTTTATTTTCAAAGTGCTGAAAGACCAGCATTAAGACGGCACTGACATAATCGAGCTACTCTTTTAGACCATTTATGCGAGAGGTTGCTAAGCTACGGCTCGCGAGCCGCATGCGGTTTTTCGCGTGTTAAAGTACGGCTCGCGGCTCCTAGTACACATAACATCCCCCTTCCCCGCCTCTCTCCCGGTGACACGAGCACTTCCCCAAGAAGAAAAAAGAAACGCGTTTCAAATTAAAAGACTGCAGGTTGCGGTTTCGTACTCCCGTGCTACTGCTACCATACGTACATTTGAATTGTTTTTGACTCGGATAGATATATCTAAAGTCGTTCAGGCTTTATTTATAGCTCTAAACAATGTTTTGAACCCCCCCCCTTTTTTTCTCGGCTATCCTCTTCCAGATGGCTCTTGAAGGTTTATTGGCTTTGTTTGCGGCACTTAGGCCGGGTCAGCCTCGCCACCCCTGATCTATGCGGACAGCTGGCGTTCCCCTCCCCTAGTGGGTCAGATACCTTGTTTTGTGTGCTTAACGGATCGGAAACTATTATTTCGTTGGCAGCGTGCATGACGAGCGCAAGAGTTTTTTTTCGCTGAGTTTGCAAAGGATGGAAAAATCATTGCTGTGATTGTGAAGGGCTTCCTAGTCCTGGAAACGAAGTGGTTCGGGGTTTGGGACAACTACTCCGATCAAGAAAAAACAAAGTTGTCATTATGAAGATGGGGTGGGGTTTACGGTAGACCCACCGCTTGCAACCCCCCTGATGTCAATGTTGTGTTTGTAAGCACCCCTATTTCCTTTTTATTGTCCGTTCAACTGGAGCCATCAGTTGTGGTCGTTGTTTACTTTGAGTTTTAGTATACCGATCTACAGGTTGTCACAAAAAATTACACATTCTTTTGTACCACAAAAATGAAGTAGGCATCGCCGAACCGTTATTCTTTGCCCAAAGGTAACGCTAGTGGTCACAACAAGATGCCAAAGTTTCAGCCCGATCCGATACCTTATTCAAAAGTTATAGGTAATTTTTTGAAAATTTCATAGGGCAAATGGCGACCGACGGAGCTTTCGAATACATGGGGCTCAATGGCACCAGAAACAAAAACGGGCGAAAATGGGCTCCATTTTCCCGTTGAAATTTCCAGAAAATCACTTATAACTTTTGAATAAGATATCGGATCGGCGGAAACTTTGGCATCTTGTGACTCAGCGCTACCTTTGGGCGGAGAATGAGCGTTCGGTGATGCCTAGTTTAATATCGCGTTAAAAATAATACGTAAAATACTTTCTGACATCCTTACAGGGTGTCACACCAGCATTTTTTGCCAAAAAATCTGTGCTGCGGCTTCGCATCGAACAGCTTCATATCGAGGACCTCCAGCTTTATGCACCTCTACGGTATGGACTTCTGACCGACTTTCCAAACAGATAGGTAATGTGGCCTAAACCGACAGGAGAAACAGCAGCAAAATGATTTCTTGGCGTAGTTTGTTAAACATTACTATAGAAAACTTTCTTTTTCTTTTACATTTCTTTTTTTTTATAATCCTTTGAAAGAGCTTATATTCTGAGTGTTAGCCCCATGCTTGTTAAGAAATGTTAGCAATGTGTTTTTTGTGTGTTGAATTATGTTACAAAACATTCGACAGGTGTGGGGAGGGAAGAACTTGAATCTATCCTGTAAGATCTGCTAAATAATTCAGGGTATACGATTTTGCGATGGACGCTCAATTGAAGATATCCCAAATTGTTTTGATATATCATACAGACACAACTCTCAAGCTTGACGTAAAAAGGGTGAGTGCGCAGGCGAGCTCGAAGATGTTGATCATGTTGAAATAAATCCAAGAATAAGGTCGAAAAAGGTTAATTTCGTGGAAGAAAAAGGACACAGGTAGAACAACATCTCAAAGTTCCACGACGTTTCTAATCTTGTACTCCGGCAATTTTGAACATTCTCATGCTTCTTGCTGTTGAGGCCTTTCCTATGCGGATTGCCAAATAACAAAGCCCAACCCTTTCAGATGGCACGAAGAACACCTCTATCGACCGAACGCGTAAACACGATGTGATCCGTCTAGTCCGTACGTTGGAAAAGAGACACCGGGAATCGAAACATAACGTCCAACGTCTTCAGTCCTCTCGGAGGATGATGCTGCGCCTAAAAAGGTCACTTAGGTCGTATATCAGTAAGTAACCGTAAATAGATGACCAAATCTGGAAATCTAAATTGCGAAAAAAATATCTACCTAAAATACTGCTTTCAAATTTTAGAGAAAAAATAAATAAATAATCGTGGTTTTGATAGGCCGTGCACCGAAATGTCCCTGCACCGAAAGGTTCGTGCACAGAAATGCCCGCGCAAAGAAACGTCGCACACCGAAAAGCCGGTGCACCGAAGCGTTTCACACCAAAACGCCCTACACCGAAAATCTTAGACCCGTTTTTCTTATGCTGGCCAAACAACAAATTCTTGGAACAAAAAAAAAAAAAAAAACAGAGCTGTAAGCGTGAAACAAACACGTGAAACAATGTAACAGTTGTTGCCCAGAATCTTCGAACTTTAAGGTACTTAGTAAAGAAAGGGGTATTTTTGGAAGAGGCCAGTGTTGGTAGTGAGGTGGTGTCTGTTGTGTACTTGGACACCCGCCACACGCTGCGCGTGGCGGGTGTCCGAGTACACAACAGTGTCCGAGAGGTGTTGTCGTGTACCGGCACAGGGCTGCTTGGATGGCCTTGAATGCCGGTGGTGGCGAAGTACTGCCTCGTCAAAGTCGGGAATGGAGCGGCAGCCGCTGCTGCAGGCGTCGTCGTGGTCGGGGAGTAGACGTCGGGTGTATCCGTGAAAGGACCCGGTAGCGGCGGGGGCCCGCGTCCTCGCGGACTCCGCCGAGGGCGAGGAAGGACACCGGTGACCGTCGACTTGTTTATTCCAAATCCCAGGGTCAACTCTTCCACAGCAGTGCTAGCATGCTCGAGACTGAACACGCGCCACTGCGAGTGAGGGCACGTGCTTGTCCCATTCAAACTGCGTGCCCGTATGAACGGAAAACTCAGAATACTACAGGAGACTGCAAATCACAGGCGTTGGTAATTGAATCAACTTGCCTCAATGACCTTTAAAAAAACACAGTTTTTCTTATCTGCATAATATTTTTAGATGCGGAGCATCTCTTGCTCGGGTCTATGTCCCGCGGCCTGGCATCGGCGTCGTAGTCCGCACTCGCACTACGCACGCGCAACTCTCCTCCTTCCCTCTCTCCAACAGCTGCGCGCGTTACTCTCTCCGCTCGCTCTCTCTGCCAGCTGCGTGCACTGCGCGTGCGTTTGCTTCTCCTCACACCGCGCGCGCACGCGCAACTCTCCTCCTCTAGTCTCCTCTCCTTCAAGTGTGAAAAAAATAAAAACGGCGAGCGTTCCAAGTTTCTCTGCCGCGAGCCGCGACGAAGGCTCGCGTAGGGGGTCACGCTAGGGCAGTCGGTGGCGCCATCTCTCGACGTCAGCACGCAACTGACTCTTTCCTCGGAAACAACACGATGCTCCGCATCACCCCATAGTTCCCTCGGGAAGATGGTGTATTTTTTGTGTGTTGCGTTTTGTGTAACTTTTCTCGTTCGTAGTGGACTGACAATTTTCGTTTTCAAAGGGAAGATGTGTAATGTACCACTCTGTTTAATGTAAGAATTTTTTTCGTTGGGCTGGGTCATCCTTTTGAGGTGATGGATTGTCCCACTTTTTCTGTTTTGTGGGTTTGACGGTTCTCGTTTTGAAGGCAGGGGTGAGTTCCGTCTATATAAGAAACTGTTACTTTCGAATACATTTTTCCAGCTGCCTTTGTTGTGTTTGTCCCTTCCTACTCTCCTGTCTCTAAGTTTTACTAAGTATGAACATTCACCGGCGAGCCTGTGCTACAACTTTTATTTCAGTAATTCTACGGTAGGTGTCATAGACCCGGTCGTCTACAAAGAGGCCCGAGGTTAAAATTTTATGTTTGTTGGTGTAAAGCCACCAGCAGCCATTGTTAATAAAAATTTTCAGCTCTGCCGTTTGCTAACAAACGAACTGATAGATAGTGCCTGTGATGTTGACTTAAGTACGAAAGTTATTGAAGGATAGTATGCGTTTCCTGCACTGTTTCTAAGGGATACACACACGGAGTTGCCTTCGAGGAGGGATATGCGTGTCTTCAGTGGTCGGTGGAACCTCCGTCCCCGTCTGCAGCATTCACCAGTACAGAAGATGACCAAAATAGATGTCAGTGTCAGCACGCAAATTTAGGTTTCGCACAGTTGAGAACAGGTCTACGAGCGCTTTGGACAGAGGACAAAAATGGTGGCGTAGATAAAAAGATGGTAATGAATTAAGGCAAGGGTGTTGTTAGATGCACAAAACTACGAACTGTTTTCTTAAAAGAATGAGAAGCCGTTTACAACTGCATGTAACGCCGAATTGGAGCGCAGCTCTTGAGGAGGAGGTTGAAGGGTACTGAGGGGAGGGTATAGCCATCCTCCTCCTCCTACATCTTCATACTGCCTGCTACTCCGCCACGGGGGCCAAGTGGCCTCACGGTGGCCACGTGCCCCTTAAGGTCGCTTGACCCCCTGGAGGTAACGTGACACCCTGAGGCCACGTGACCCCCTGAGATTACGTAACCCGCTGAGGTAAAGTGGCCCCCGTGAGGTCACGTGACCTCCGTGACCTCAGAGGTAGCACGTGACCTTAGGGGGGTCACGTCACCGCAGAGGTCACGTGAAAACTTACCCCCTGAGGTGACACATGTGACACCTTATCGGGGTCACGGGAGTTCACGTGACCCCCCGGGGTCACGTAACCCCCTAGGCCAGTTTGCCCCAAAAGGTCACGTGACCCCCGAGGTCACGTGCTCCCTCTGAGGTCACGCGACCTCAGGGGTCACGTAACTTCACGGGGTCACGTGACCTCAGGGGCCATGACCCGTTACGTGCCTCCTGAGGTCACGTGACCCCCCTTGGGTCACGTAACCCCCTTAGGCCAGTTGGCCCCTAAAGGTCACGTGACCCCCTGAGGTCACGTGCTATCTCTGAGGTCACGTGACCTCAGGGGGTCACGTAACTTCACGGGGTCACATGACCTCAGCGAGTTACGTGACCTCAGGAGGTTACGCTGACCTCCTGAGGTCACGTGACCCCCATGGCGTCACGGGAGTCACCTAACCTCATGGTGATGCCAACGCCGCAAAAGACGGGAACGGGCGCCTAAGAGCTGCGCTCTAAAAAAGCTGCCTGAGAGGGAAGATGAGACACCTAAAACTTGCAATACAAAATTAGTCATATGAGGAGAACGAACGAAAACGAAATTATGGAAATTAGACCGAAATTATGGAATTTCGAAGACTCATTCACGAAAACGTACAAGAAACGTTTAAAGAATCCACAAACATCGCAAGTCACAAGTTGTGTGATATCAATGCAACCGTCGGTATTCCTCAAAGCAGAATTTGTAAACGTGTCAGTCATGCACACAAAATCTTTTTTGGTTTCTGTGTTATCATAGGGGTGGCATAAGAGGATCTTCCAGTGTGAAACGAAGAGAAGTCGGCGCCTGCAAACAGAAAGCTCGTGCTTTCACAAAAGTGCACTGAGCATCGATATTATTTTTACTGTGTAAAATTTGATGGGGTTGTTCATACGTTAAAGGGCAACTCCGGTCCATACTTTCGATTTTGGATTATGACTGTATTTAGTGATTCAGCGACCCTAAATTGGAAGGTTTAATTTTTTTCTCGTTATTGTGCGTAGTTTTGAAGATATCGATGCCCCAAAGTTTTGTTTGGGGCGCGGCAACAAAACGGAAACTAGTCGATCGAGGCCCAGGCAACACTGGAAATCAGCCGCTGCGTGAACGTGACGCCAGGATCGTTCTCGGTTAACGAGTACTCCTCGGCCCAGCGGCACCTTCCCTCTGTTGCGGTAGCCGTCTAAAGATAGGAGGTAAGCCGATTTTGTTTTAATTTTGTATACCTGGTAGTCATCCAGCATATGTAGCAAGCGTTAGTGTGCATACCGAAAAGCTAGCGGCTGGAAAACCCGCGAACTCGCACGGTGCCGTACACGTCGCTTGTATACCCAAACGCTAGCCACTGGAAAACGAATGAACTCATTCGGTGCCGTACTCCGTGGCTGTCGCCGTGTTTGCGGTCTTCCGTACTCGTCACTATGCCTAAATTTGTCATCGGAGCTCCGTGGATGGAGCGGCGCAGCCCTACGCCGCGCTGCCAGTGACGTACAGTGCTAGGGCCCTCTCCGCCTTCGCGCCGCAGGTCAGTCCCAAGCACGAAGATTTCAGGCTCTCCGGCGCCGGCCGCGGAACCCGAACACACGTGTGCTGGGCTGTACACGTCTGTTTTTTTTTCGTTCTTTTTTCCTCGAGCGCGTAAATGCCGAAGTCCAAAATCCACTCGTCGAACAGCGTTCACCCACACCTTCTCAAATTTCCGGTCCGTCGAAAATCCTAGAAAAGCACCTCCGTGTTGCGCAGCGGGTTATTTGATCACCCACAGCGCTAGAGGCTGCACTCGGCATCTTTCGAGGAACCGCTGGGTAGTCTTGAGCGCACCGAGTTGCTCGCTAAAACAAGTCTTAGAGTCCTCACAAGCAAATAAACAAAAGGCTATACCCGAAGCTACATGTGCTAGCAGATAAAAGCAACGGCTAAACACGCCAATCACAAGCGGAAGTAGCGGTTGAAGCGGCTGAGAGAAGCGCACTCCGCGCATAGCCCGTACCGGAGGAAGAAAAGAGAACGATACTGACGTCACGAACCAATGTTGCTTTAGCGATCGGCAACGCGCTGGCCGCCCGCTAAGGAGCAGCGGCTCGCGGCGGGTCGCATTTTTGTTGTCGGCATTAGTTGAGAATGCGGCGTCCCCCGGACGTAATATTTTGAGCTGGGGTCGATCTTGCGTCACTACAGCGATACCAGTAATTTATTTCATCTTGAGTTTTGGCCGTAGTGCATGTTGGGCGCGTTGACAGGCGTGTGAATTAGCCGCACTATTACCTAGTGTAGCCATCCCCCGATAAGAACAACAAACAAATGATGCACTTTGCTGTCTGCTGGCTGCTGCTATCGGAAGATGTCGCTATATACGTTACGTGACCTAAGGAGGGTCACGGAACCTCACGGTGGCCACGTGACCTCAGAGGGATCGCGTGACCTCAGGTGGGTCACGTGGCCCCCATGAGGGCACGTGGCCCCGTGGCCGGAGTAGCAGGAAAAGGACGTGTTGAGGAGGAAGGAAGAGGGGTATATCCTCCTCTCAGTTCCCTTCCATCCTCCTCCTCAATAGTTGCGCCCAAATCCGGCGTTACAGGGAGTTCTAAACGGCTTTCATTTTTTTTTTCAGGAAAATAAATAACACCATAAACACTTTCACGTCAAAACTGCCATGCTCAGCGTGCATTATGTTAATTTTATGCATTACATGTAGGCTTTGGCTTTTCAGGCTTGTTTTACGTAGGAATGTCCGCATATGCCACCTCATATAAACATGACATAAATGTATGCATGTGTATACATTACGTATGTATGTTTCCCGATGTGTTAGTTGTGTATGCATGCATATAGGCATGTGTGTGTGTGTTTGTGTATGTCTGCGTGTGCATGCGTGAGATTGGCTCGGCAACCAGCGTGGAACGATGACCGCTAAACTGTTACTCTTCCTTATACAGATACTCTGCTTCCCGGAACATGGCCCCTGCCAACCCTTCAAGTGCCCAAGCCAGCTCCCGCCACTATCTTCGGGACGAATATGCCCTTTCGTGACAATGAGAATTTCTGACTCATCACGCAAGACTGATTTCCGTGGTCTCTCCCTGGTGGATCCTAGGCACTCCAGCACGGTGGCGCTTACGTCAACAACAGCCTCGGCAATCACTACACAAGACCGCCCATTCCGGCAGTTCAACCACGGGCTCGGCAACCATCGTGGAGCGATGACCGCTAAACTGTTACTCTTTGTTCTACAGGTTGGTGAACCGAAATCGTTCCCATTTTGAAGTGTATCCCTTTTAAGTTCTGCCGAGCCCACGGTCATGTCTAGTTGATATTTGGAAATGGCTCCTCTTATGTATATGTGGTAACATTGATTCTATCCGAGACCCTCACTAAGGCACACAGCAAAGCACTCTTGTAAAGTATTCACACGATTGTACAAAAACTTGATACCGGACAAACTGCTCTGATAGACCAAGTAAAAACTACTCATTGAAAAGTAGACGCAAACGGACATACTCCTGGCTAGTATGTGCTCCCGAGTAACAAACCTTGAAGCTGAGCTGGTTTCATTGAAGTCAAATCCTGCGCCGGTTTGTGCTGGGGATACTAGAACCAGTGTCACTGAATCTCAGCTGACGCAGCTAGAGGCACGCTGCAACGACGCAGAAAGCCGCTAGGGCATGTGCGAACTTGCTGTTTATGGTCTTCCTGACAAGGTAACAGATACCTGCGTCGAGTCAGAGGCAGCTCGTCCGCTCTGTGTGCGCCAAAAACTTGGTAGTGAGTTGGATGATCTCGCCATAGACACAGCGCATTGCCTTGGTTCCTTCAGCCTCGAAAAACAAAAATCTATCATTGCAAAGTTTTGTTTCTTTCAAGAAATGCAAACCATTCTTTCGGCAGGTTTCAAACTGAAAAGAACTACTACATCAAATGGCGAAGACTTTCTTGCAATCGTACGTTTTGTCAGAAGGGAACTGCTTGTATTTGTGAAAGAAAATGGGTCGTTTTAGGCTGCAATTTGATAAGCTATACACGGATGAAAATTGTTTCGTTTATGATTATACTAAACAATGCGTCATTTCCCGGAGCATATAGAAACCCAAGAACAAAAAACAGGTCTTTTTTGCTCCTTCTGCTTCGACAATAAAGCGATCTGACGAATCACTTGGCTGTTACCTTGTTTTGTCAACTAATTTAAGGAGCTTGCTTTCCAAACGTGACAATATGTGCTCTCTTGTCGACACATTGCATACCGATTTTGTTCTTGTAACCAAAACTTTGCTAACCCCCAGGTTCATGACTTTGAAATATTCTCTTTCAACATGAATTATGCAATATACTGATGCTGATGCGATATGATTAACAGAAGGGGCGGGAGAGTACTGATAGCAATAAACAACCGCTTGTCGTCATCGTTAGTGGTTACACCGACTTGCTTGGAGATGGTTTGGATTCATATTTCAGCACCTTCAACACAGATACTGCTGGCCTTTGTTACAGCAACGAGACATGAGTATAGACTTTGTTTCTTTATTACACGAGTGTCTTAATAACTTATTTTCGAAATTTCCCAAGCAACCCCTTGACTTCTAGGTGATTTTAACTATGCCGCCATTAATTGGGACACCATATTTACCAGCAATAAAGAATCAAAACAATTTATGCATATGTGTTTACCTTTCGACCTCAAACAGCTCTTTAATCAACTAACAAGAATCACTGCTTAGGGCAGCAACATACTGGACCTTTGTCTTTCTACAGATCCTAATATCATTAAGAACCTTTCATTAATTCCTGGGCTCAGTGATCACATCATAGCACATTTTAATTATTTTCTTTCTTGTTAAACACAACTGCCTTAATGCGAAACAAATTAGAGATTATAGCAAAGCTGAGTATGCTTCAACTGATACAGAATTAGGAATATTTTATGAACAATTTCAAGAAAACTTTCACTTGCGTACAATAGAAACTTAAACCTGGATCCAATTTAAAAACAAGGTATCCTTTTAAGGCCGGAAATATGTACGTCTGGTTAATATTAAAACCGACGGACTACAATCTATGGTTTACTAAATCAATCATATAATAGACAACAAAAAGAAGAGTTTATTTCTGAGAGTTAAGCTATCACCCGCCAATAAGGAGGCACGGAATGAATATGAAGATTGTGAAAATTATAGAGAAAATAAATTGCAAAAGCTAAATCGCAATTTTATGAAATATAACTATTAAAAGTATTGTCCGATAATCCCAAACGGTTC
>JAZHYW010059386.1:0-11748 GCA_037355805.1 Ixodes ricinus | reverse complement strand
CCTGGGTTCGAGAGTATCCTAGTTCCAAACAATCCGCCATCTTGCATTTCTCGCCTTTGGGCGCCTCGAAAGAAGAAGAAGAAAATAAGACCATCGAGAGTCGAGACTCAAGTTTTTGATGTTGCGAACAAGGTGAACACGAGTCATCGTACCGACGACGCCCGTTCTAGATTACGACGCACCGCAATCATGCCAGGTGAACTGTGTAGCCTTTGGCTGTCGGAACTATTATCGCCCGGGTTGTGGAACTAGCTTTTTTCGCTTTCCGTGTAAGCTTCATCCCGTTAAGCGGGCAGCCTGGATTCGTGCAGTCAGGAGAGTTGACGAGTCCGACCCTCGAAGAACCAAAATGAAAACGAACCGGTAGCACAAAGAAGCCTAACGTGCACGTTGTTTTCTCTACAAATTCTCTCCAACCCAGTGCGCCTCAGGTTCGCCCATCGCCCCATAGGTGGCAGCACATATTCGCCAAAAGGTCCATTGAGCGCACCGCCGTCGCCCGGAGTATCACCTTCTCAACGTCGTCGCGTCGTTAAGTTCTTTATTTTTCGCGAATATATGTATAAATAAAGTAAGATAGACAAAAAGACACAAAATCGAACGGCCAGCGGCGCGCGCCCACCGGAGTACTGCCTTTGAAGGAAAAGTTGCCAGCCGTAAAAATCAAGAACCACCATTATCATCATCATTTTACCACCCGATTTCCGAGACCTCCCCGACGATAGATGGCTCTCGCCAATCCAAGGAAACGTGACCGCGCCGAGACGATTGTATTTTCGAGGAGTGGGATGTATTTCCCCTAGAAAAGTATTTGCTAAAAGCTCAAAGGCCGTTGCAAATACTTTACCAAGGGAGACTCCATTTCCCGCCCAGCCTCGGCGCGGACGGAGTTTTCTGGGCTTGGCGAGAGGCACATCTGTCGTTGAAGAGGTCTCGGCCAGAGCCGTTTATACTGAGAGAGTTTGGCCTTCTTAAGGAGATTTTGACAGCCTGGCAACCACAGCAGCGTAGTCTGACAACCGGGGGATGACTACTTCCGTCCGCCATATTGTGGCTCTGACTCATAGGAACTCTACGCGATTTCTCAGGAATGAACAAGACAAAGAAGTAACGCCATATTGTGTTACCGCGAAATCCGCTTGTTCTAGCGGCCAACAAGCTCCGCCCATTGGCCAAACTCTCTCAGCATAAACGGCTCTGAGTCTCGGTTATAGGGCTGCAAATGATGATGATGATGATGATGATTCTTGATTTTGAGGCTGGCTTCTCCCTTCAAAGGTGGATTCTGCCTCCAGCTCTCGAGGAGACACGTGCTCTCGTGAACTCTTACCTGGAGGCCTACTCGACTGCTCCAATTCGAAGGGGTCTTGGCACGCCTTCGCAACCACTCTCGATAGCGACGACCAACAAGGACGCCACAGCTAACCTGCAGCCGACGGCACAATGGACGCTTGGCGGTCCCGAAAATGGAATTTTAAGGGTATGAAGATAAGCGCCGGAACCGTAGCGGCTAGGCCTCGACCTAACCGCCGCTCTCGACCAGCCAATTCAGACAAGCATGGGCAACCAGGCGACCTCGGCCGCATCCTTTCGGAAGCCTCGAAGAGGCGTTCGAGATCATCTGGCCCCTGCATTCAAGAACTTGAAGATATGTACACGACAACAAAAGGGTCTGCCGCAGGACCCAAGCGCCCCGCCGCCACGGCGGACAAGAACTGCGAAGTCCGGATTTCTCAGGCACTTCCAACTTTAGACTACACTATCGAAGTGAGCAACTTCCGCTCTTTACCAACATGCCCGGCCTCAGACGCAGAGCAAGCGTTGCGGATTTTGCTTTGGTGCATTCAGCAACTCTTCATTCAAACATTACACAAACTTCAAAGCAACATTCTGAAAGACTCAACAGGCAATGGCTCGCCAGCGGTGAAGGCATCGACGCGGAGAAAGAAAAAAGAATTCGGCGGCCGGTAAAGCCCCGGAGAACTCCTGTAGCAACAGCAGAGGAAACGGCCTTTTGCTTCAACGGTCAACCACCATTGCGTCAGATGTTTCAATGCTGAGCCAGCCCTGCGGCGCAGAAAAGGATGCCGAATCCCAGTGTTGGTACGAATATGGTGAGTGACATATTCTGGTGGCGCGCCAGCGGACGACGATGAGCGTGCTCCGAACGGAACCCCGCTACAAACAAGAAAAGGAAAGAGGAAACGCTTTCGGGTCGATCCTCCTACCACTGCTACCGGGCGGGGCCCCAGCAGAAGCCCCCGTCTGGAACTGCTTCGATCGAGCATAAGATCCGCCTTACTCGGACCAGGACATCGATCAAGCCGCTGCTACTACTACAACTGAAAACCAGGATCGAAACACTTCATAATACGGCAGCATTTGCAATGCACTTGATGGAAAAGGCCAACACCATCTCGAAGCCAGGACTGACTCCAGAGGTGGTTGCCAAGTCCATCTAGGAGATCCGAGAGGTCGTTATAGATCAGCATAAGATACCCGTGCAAGTATTCCGGGAGTATGGAGTCAAGCTTGCTGCAAGGGAGTCATTTAGGACATCCACACATTAAAAGAAGATCCGCAGGACAGATCCTGGAGCCTCGAACTGGAAGCTCTGAGAAGCGATTCTTGTGGTAGCAGCCCGGCGCCTGGGCAAGAACCACCACGGCGATGCTCCACTCTTCGACAGCGGCAGGATACCGCCGATCCGCGTTATACGCAAGACGGTATATGCGAAAAGTATATTTATACAAAGGCCGAAGCCCGTTACATGCACCAACTGTCATCGCCTGGGCCGCAAGCCGTGCATCTGCGCCAATGCTTCGGTTTGTGCCACCTGCGGCAACATATATGACAACATCCTCCAAGACGTCAGTTGCCCGAGCCCCGGCGCTCTGTTTTGTCGAGCAGTGCCGAAAGGCAGGACGAAGATGAGGCACTGACCGAGCCTGCCCGACATTGTTGGAGGCAAACCAGAAATCCGGGAAGAGAAAAACACACACACAAAGCTGAATAAGACATTGAAATAACGACAGAATACGGCGCGGGAAGTCAAAGTCCCACTTCCGATCAACGCCACCCCGTGGGCCGACAAGGTCAAAAACGGCCGCGAACCACCAACACCGCCAGCGGTGCCGCACGAGCAACACAGTCGGCAGAGGTTGCAAGAGCTCAAGAACACCTGCGCTTTCCTCAAGGCCGAGTTGGATCGGCTCAAGAACATGAAGTTCAAGCCTCAGCGGGAAGAGAACAATCAGTATAAGGCGAGAAGTTTTTACAGATGGAGAAAATGTTCATGTCCGTCCATCACTTCCCCTTCGCCCCGGCCAGAGAGACGACCCTCCGGGGATGTCCCTGGTGTGACGTGCGTTCGGATTGGGCTGAGCAGCACCAGATCGACTTGGGCCAAGTTACTGCACCAAGAGGCAAGGGGTTGTCGCAGTCCACGTCGAGGGTCCACCAGGGCGTGAATTTCGTTTTTACCCCCTTCCTACTGCAGCAGACCCAACCGAAGTAAGAAGCAAAAATTGGATCACGGAGCATCCGGACACTTGCACGATCTCTACCCGAGGGATTAGAAGTTCTATGGGAGGCGAGCTTCAACATGCAGCACCATCTGTGGAGCTATGATCAAAACGCCGACTGCGCAGAGAACTTCATTGGAGAAATGCAAGCTCATCGCATACAGCTGGCAAACAAGCCTGGAATCAAGAGGAGGATCGGGGTCACGTCCCGGAGAAAAGGCGTCAACCCCGACCTGGTTGGGGCAGAAACTTTTCAGTCCGCTGCGGCCAACATGACAGCGAGCACAAGCCGAACCGAGGGGGTCCGCAGGATCGGCACTTTCGTCCATATTGTCCAGTCTGGCCATGGCAGATCTACCTCTTGAACTTAGCAAAATCCCGGGTCTTGGATTCACCGTCTACGCAGACAATGTGTCTATTTGGACTTGCATGGAAGATCTAAAGATGCAGCAAATGGTACTACAAGCTGGACCCGACATCAACCGAAGCGCACCTGCACCCTGAGTGGCGATGCGCGCTGCCAGAAGAGACAAACTATATAGTCGTCACCTCACCTCGCCTCGAACGTCCCACTTTGAGCTAGCAGAGTGCTTGTAACGTCATCAGGATTTTATACTCCAAAACCCCACCTTTTGTTTGAAGCTAGAGGGGGGGGGTTCTGTCGGCGGAAATTTTTGACGCCAATGATCAATAGACCATTTCTGGAAATCGCCGGATCAGAAAATCCTGGCATGAAAATGTGCGAGCATGCTTTCAAGCGGACTCAGGCACGCACTCGGTCAATGAAAGCAGGTGACGCTGGCTTTACTAAGCTCAAGTTACCTGGTTGGGCCTCACTAAGGCCCCTCGTCTGCCTGTTGTGGCTTAACGTATGCTCCCAAGCTCCCGAATATGTTTTTTTCTTCTCCTTCCGAATGCGAGCAGTGTTTCATCCTCGCGATCCTCGAGCCCAGTTTTCTTCCAGGTGGAGCCAGTTATTTTCCAAAACAATGGAATCTGATTCTAGAATCTTTGGCCTCGATGCGTCAAGAATGGTTTTGAGCTGATGTAGAAGGTGGGCTAGGAAACGCCAAGTTCGAAAGCAGTTTCGTGGACACTCTCCTGCGTTTCATGCAGACATGTACGTAACGCGTTACAAGTAACGAGTTACTTGTACCTAGTTACTATTTTCGGTAACGAGTAACGTATTTAGTTACATTTTTAGAAAAGGAACGAGTAACGGTATTTAGTTACTTTTAAGGCCAAGTAACGAGTAACGGTATCTCGTTACTTTTGAGAGTAACGTGTACAACACCGCTTCGGTGTCCTTGTTTCTATTCTAGCCTGAGCATGCGTCTATTGCGACACAAAGGCAGATGGGCAACCCGAAAAACAAATAAACAGTATGACAGTACAGCAACGTATATATTGCTGAACACGTCAGTCGAACAGTTCGACTGACGTGTCCAGCGATAAACGCTGCTGTACTGAACTCTACAGCTGGGAATGTCCTTCACCCAGCGAGCACAATCAGGTTCGTTGGGTGAACCTTCTAGAACCGGGTACGGACCGAATGTAAACACGGAGGTTGCAAACACAGGAAGGCACATAACCCATTACCCGCTGTTCTCAATGAAGGCGTAGTTCCCGAAGATTCGCCAGCTCTTCCTGAAAGCACTGCACTGCCGTTCCTTCGAGCGCGTCAGTAGAACGACGCTTCAGCGTCGCCGGAGATGAATTTTCAAGGAAGCGGGGAAACATAACTGATGAAAACTTCGACAGGCAGCTGCTGCTTAAGGGCAATGACTACTGAAAAAGAAAACAATAAACCATGAAACAAAAACAGTTGTGTATTTGGTCGTCAAAGTAACGTGAAAAGTAACTCGTTACTTTCGAGGTAACTCACGCGTTCTTTTTGAGAATCGGTAACGAGTAACGTATTTAGTTCCTTTTTGAGCGAGTAACGAGTAACGGTATTTAGTTACTTTTTTTGGGTAACGTGTACATGTCTGGTTACATGTAATTCCGTCTCGACCTTTCTCTTTTTTTTTTACAGGTTTGAAGGTATAAGTGTTTCTCCCTTCCTCGTACTGAGGGGACAAAGCACTCAATTTTACTTGTTGATCAGCGAACAGATGCTGCTGTCCTCGAGTCGATGTTTCTCCTGAGCGTGCACGTTTGTTGTTCACTAGCGTACTCATCCACAAGTCTGGCTGCCGGATCAACTTATAGTTCAATTGTTAGGGATATACAGGACCGTCGAGATAAATCCGAGAAAATTCATAATATTCCTGATATATCAAAAGAGAGCAAAGATATACTGAATATCGACCGTTTTGTGTGCTTTGCTCGGTCTGCCGTAACGTATTTCTGGCTGACGGATTATCGTGAACGTCTTGGCGATAATGCTTTAAATTTGTGTCTTCTGGTAGCCGTATACCGCGCAATGATTTTCTACGGGCGACTTTCCGGCGCAAATAAATTCGAGCATCATTGCCCTCCGGTCATATCTCTATTTTCAATTTTGGAGCCAGTTGCAAATTATTTATCATGCGATGGTCCGCTGTCGAATTACGTGGCCGCAGAAACGCAATACGGCCGGTGAGCTTCACTCTATCGTTGAAAGATGAACTCTAGAAAACAGAATTTATCTCGACAACCGTGTTCAATGCCGGACTACGTGTGAAACCATCCGAATCGCGGCAAGGCATATTACACTCTAAAAAACAAAAAAAAAGGTATATTCTTGCACCCCTTGTCACATATACGACACGCCAAAACTACAGTTCGACGTTCAGAGCGCTGAGGCCGAACTGACTGCCCCAACTTTTCGCGAAATGTTTGATGACGGTGCGATATAACATAAGAAATAGCTAAAGTGCGTATCAAAGTATACAGAAAAAAAACAGAGGTTTTGAAGTTAGGCTAAGAAAACCCCGATAACTTTTTTGCAGTCAGTCACACTTACATTAGCTATTTTCACATGTTGTACAAATCGGCTATGAAGCCACCCGTGAAATTTGGTAGCGTCGGTTCAACGTCAGTGCGCTGATACATCCAACTGAAGTTTTGTGGTATTGTATGTATATGTGACAAGGAGTCTAAGAATACACCTTTTTTTTAGAGTGTACGAACTTATTGCGAGTGCTTCGTGAGCCAAGCCTGCCGCCAAAACTAAAGCTTGGCAGATGCCATGTCTGCAATATGTGAGTTCCCTTTGGTTCGAAAATCGTTTCTGCACCCATTATGTTGCATATTCCGAATTATTTGAAAAGAACCTTATATTGCGGCAGCTAAGGCGCTTCTTGAAATTCAAGAAGATCGCAGCAGAATGTGATTTTTAGCAACGCCGTCACGAGTAGAGCATCCCTCTTTGCCTTTTTATTCTTATATTGCCAGCTGTCAACATCCTTGCCAGGTATCTTCTGAAGTTCTCACGTATTTGTACTCTACTCGAGATAGTTCTTAGTAAAAGTAACTGGAATAATACAAGTCAAAATTAATATGTAGTGTCTTATCTTAAAGGACTTTTGATTGTTTTGCACACGCTCAGGAATAATTTAGGAGGAGAAAATATGCCGGAGCGTGTGCAGTAAATGAGCATTGGGGAGAAATTAGAAGAGGACAACTGGCCCAGTCTGCATCTTCCACGTGTCTTCGTAGTCGTGTTTTCTCTGAAGACGTCAAACCCCCCCCCCCCAAAAAAAAAAAAAAATGTGCCCTAACATTTTGTTTATATTGGTAGGCAAACACCTACAGTATTATAAATTTTAAAAAAGTCGCATATTCGCAAATGCAAGCACCATATTTGGTTGTGATATGGATGCCGTGAAGTGAGGTTGGCAACTTAAAAACCGAAACTGTGACCAAGTGGTTCCCGAGATTTTTTGCATGGCACTACGCCGCTAGGATATCGCTTGGATTTTGCGAGCGGTTTATTTATCGCTAGCGCTATCTGAGGGGAAAGGCTGTCGGCGGATTTCGGCGTGATCATCTTATGCTCGAAGTGCAATACTGAGCACTATACTGCTTTTTACTTCTTAAACAAAGAGTTTAACTTCTGTCTCCATCAAAGCAATGGTGGAGAGTTCTAGGAGCGAGGCATTTCGGTCGTGGCGGTATTCTTTACGAGACGAAGCGGGAAAACGTACGGCGCTTCCATCAGTTATACATAAGCAAGTATAAATAAGGGTCTCGCCAGTTAGTGTAACATATTAGCAGGTGGTTGGACGTGCTATGATAGTGACCCTGGCGTCACCTTGCAGGCATCTGCTCGTTGGCCAAGGTGATTCTGTCCATGGAGACCGGCACCATCCCGGGCAACCTGCACTTCAACGAGCCAAACCCAGGCATCCCGTCACTGAACGACGGCAGCATTCGGGTGGTAGACCGCCACATGCCTTTTCCGGGGGGCCTGGTCGGGGTCAACTCCTTCGGCCTTGGAGGCGCCAACGTGCACACCATCCTGGAGGCCAACCCGGGCCCCCACGTGGACTTCCATCCCCCGGGAGAAGCCCCAGCTGCCCCGGCTGGTGCTGCTCGCAGGGAGGACCCAGGAGTCGCTCACGGTGAGGGTTTTCCGGCGTCCTCTCTTCGGGGAAAGAATTCGGCGTGTCTTGGGCTCCGACGCGGGGTGTCTACCGACCTGGGTAACCTGGATAAAATTAAAATCAGTAGCCGTTGCCAGAAAGTGTTTTCTGCGGAAGAGCTAGTGTTTCGCTTCACGGGACCGCCTCGGCCAGGGGGCTAAACACGAGACAAGAGTACGACAAATCGTAAGTGCTGACATCGGTGATCCCAGAAAGAATAGAAAGCGAGAGAGCGAATGAAAAGCAAAGAAAAAAGCGGACGATAGGTTAGGCCGGTGAAGGCGAGCGGGTTGAACATGAGTACATAAAATTGAAAGAATAAAACACGGAGGACAAGCACAGGACAACCACTTTCTTTCATTTAGCAACGACGTTTATTTTGGGCAGAGACATTGCACCCTGAACGAGACCCCGACCAAGATAGGGTGATAAGGGGAAGGCTAACTGGGAGATGGAAAGGGTGATATGGGGACGGAAAGGAAAACTGGAGACAGAAAGGGTGATAAAGGGGAAGGAAACTGGGAGATGGAAAGGGAGAACCACGAGGCACGGGCAGAACTACCGTGATTGTGTGTATTTACGGGGAGTTGCGATATTTTACAAGTTCAGGCCTGATGAATTCTAATTCCCGTCTTGATAAGGTTACTGAGGCCGATGAAACGTTGTTTTCTGCGTTCTGGATGAGAAAGGATTCGATGATTTCACGTCCGTGGCGATTGCGGTGTCCCCCTTTTGTCTTGGTTCCTTCGAAGTCAGGCGCGCATCCAATGCATTCGTTCGCGTGAACCGCGATCGGATGAATGGGGTTGTCAGTTCTTGAGGTGGCTTCGTTTTCGTGCTCTCGTAAGCGGTCATTGATGCATCGGCCGGTCTGTCCTATGTACTCGGCTCCGCATTTGAGGGGGATAGAGTAAACTTTTTCTGTGCAGCAGGCCCGGAAAAGCTTGGCGTGCTTTTTTTCGCAAGCCGGCTTGGCTTCTTGTCGGTTGATCATGTTGCACATGCTTGCCAATTTGAATCTACTGGAAAAGACAACTTTCGTGTCATAGCGTGAAGCAATGGATCGGATACGATGGGAAGCATTATGAATGTATGGTATGCTGGCTATCCTTCGACTGAAAGGCGTTTTTGTGGTTGCTTTTGGGTTAATAAGCTGGTGGAAAACGGACACGAGGCGTTCCACCGGATATCCGGAACTCAGGAGTCGTCGAGTTTGGCTCTTTATGCTATCTGTTGCCGAATGTTGACAGGATTTCGTTTTAGCTGATGTGATTAACGTCTTGATGATACCTATCTTAACAGTCTTTGAATGAGCACTCTCAAAAGGGAGCACCGGCTTTTCTGAACGCTGACTGAACGCCCAGCAAACGCCTTCGTTGGTTTTCTTCAATCGCAGGTCTATAAATTGTAGCCCTTCCGAGGATGGATCTTCCTTTTTGAATTTTAGTTTGCCTCCTGCGCTTTCGAACGAGGCCACGATCACCTCGACTTTACTGGCTACAGGGTGAATAATCAAGTGTCATCAACGTAGCGGACTACGGTGCATTCCGGGCTAGTGTTCTTGAGCTTTACCTGTATGGTTCTATCAACATAAGACAGGTAGATTTCACTTAATGTGAGTGCAAGGCAAGACCCAATACACACCCGGATTTCTGTATCCAGATTTTTCCTTCGTGCTCGATCATTGTAGAAAACCGGGGAAATCCGCCTCGTGTCCGTTTTCCACCAGCTTATTAACCCAAAAGCAACCACAAACACCCTTTTCAGTCGAAGGATAGCCAGCATACCATACATCCGTAATGCTTCCTATCGTATCCGATCCATTGCTTCACGCATATGACACGAAAGTTGTCTTTTCCAGCAGATTCAAATTGGCAAGCATGTGCAACATGATCAACCGGCAAGACAGCCAAGCCGGCTTGCGAAAAAGCACGCCAAGCCTTTCCGGGCCTGCTGCACAGAAAAAGTTTACTCTATCCCCTCAAATGCGGAGCCGAGTACATAGGGCAGACCGGCCGATGCATCAATGACCGCTTACGAGAGCACGAAAACGAAGCCACCTCAAGAACTGACAACCCCATTCATCCGATTGCGGTTCACGCGAACGAATGCATTGGATGCGCGCCTGACTTCGAAGGAACCAAGACAAAAGGGGGACACCGCAATCGCCACGGACGCGAAATCATCGAATCCTTTCTCATCCAGAACGCAGAAAACAACGTTTCATCGGCCTCAGTAACCTTATCAAGACGGGAATTAGAATTCATCAGGCCTGAACTTGAAAAATATCGCAACTCCCCGTAAATACACACAATCACGGTATTTCTGCCCGTGCCTCGTGGTTCCCCCTTTCCATCTCCCAGCTTTCCTTCCCCTTAATCACCCTTTCTGTCTCCGAGTTTTCCTTTCCGTCCCCCATATCACCCTTTCCATCTCCCAGTTAGCCTTCCCCTTATCACCCTATCTTGGTCGGGGTCTCGTTCAGGGTGCAATGTCTCTGCCCAAAATAAACGTCGTTGCTAAATGAAAGAAAGTGGTTGTCCTGTGCTTGTCCTCCGTGTTTTATTCTTTCAATTTTATGGATAGGTTAGGCGCCTTCGTTTTGCCACGATGGCTTGAAGTTATTCGAGCGCTCGTCATGGTCATTTATTTTTATGGAGTGTACAATTTTTTTTATTCAAAATAAAGCTAGGAAACAGCTGGGTGCAGACCTTGAAAAAGACATTGTGTTGCTTTCTTGTGTATATTAACGCGTTGCCAGTGATATGGTCCCATCGGGACCGCCGATGTCCACGTCTGTCGTTCCGAAGTGGCCAAAATGCCCGGGACCTTTTCCTCTAGATCATTGTGAACTCTGGTGCCCGGGGCTCTTGCATAGACGAGAATCCTCATGGCAGACCTGTGTCCCCTCGCAGGCCACCTTGGACCGGCTGGAGGCGGACGGACCACTGCCGGACCCAGCCCACGCGCTGCTCAACCGGGTCGGGCAGCCCAGCGTCAGCCAGTTTCCGTTCCGAGGCTACTCCGTGGTGTACGTGGACGGCTCCCGCGAGCCCATCAAGGAGGTCGAGGTGAGTCCCAGCCTTAATCCAGTCTCGATGGCTCAGGCACCACAGCCCCTGCGCTTATTGCGTCAAGGGCGGCGTTCTTCAACCGTCGTCTCTATCGCAGTTTCCGCAAGATCGGGGCTAGCTTCGAACGTGCGGTCTAGTACCAGTGGAGTTTGTGCGAATAGAGCTCAATCTCGAGCTGCAATTATTTTTACTTGGAATTAGCTCTGTCTTATGTTGCGTTTCTGCAAATATAGAGGCACGCATGAGGCATGTGCAGGAGGCCTGTTGAAAAGGCGTGTTATGCAATTAAAGCATCTGCGAGTCATGCGCAAAGCATGTTGAAGACCTAGCTGTGCAATGCATGTGCATGTACAAGGCATGTGCCAGGAATGCCACAAGGAATTTGAAAGGTATCTGCAAGAGCTTCGTCAGATGCTTCCGCTTTACAGTGGTAGCTGTTAGTGCCCTCTCCCAGCAAAAAGTGCTCATATTCAAACGCAAAAACCCACTCTACTCCAGAGGCACTGCTCTCCATCTCCTCGTCGTTCTTCACAAAAGACAAGGCTCCTCCTTGCCTCCCCCCCCTCCCTTCTTTCCTGTAGG
>JAZHYW010059385.1:0-57823 GCA_037355805.1 Ixodes ricinus | reverse complement strand
CAGTGATGTGATTGGCCTAAGTCGTTTTGGAGCACCTTTCGGAGCAGCCAAAACAGTGTTTTGGAGCAGCAAAAGGGGGTTTGGAGCAGCCAAAACAGTGTTTTGGAGCAGTAAGCGTGGCTTTTGGAGCAGCCAAAACAGTGTTTCGGAACAGCAAAAGGTGGCTTTTGGAGCAGATATTCTTAGAAAAATTAAAATATTTCTTTTTAAGTGCTGGACAAATAAAGGGCACTTTGCTCGCCACAATAAACAAATTATGGTCAAGTTAGACTATATAGGAGTCTTTCAACATGTTAACCGAAATTCCAATGACAGGACACATTTTGCAATGCTTTAGTTAAATGATACATATATGCACCCACTATAGATAAATAAGAACCAAACTGCACATATTAAATTTATTTGAAAATAACCAGCTTATTAGTAAATGTCGAAGCATAAAGTTGACTAGTTATGTAATATAATAAATTGAAGCAGTCTCCGACAGATGAAACATGTAACTAATCCAATGCCATGCGAAACTGTACACACTAAAAAGTTGCAGTACGACTAGCGGGTGCTTTTCCCTTTGCTTTTCGGAACTTTCTGCAAGGCTGCTATGCCTCGCTTTGCCTTCGGCAAGTAATGAATGTCCACTTTCAATGTCTCCAAGGAGGCATTGAGACATCCCACAGGTGTACAGTGCTGTAGGCATTCCCGAGCAATTCCGAAAAACTGCTTGCCACCGTTTTACTGGTTCCCGACGTGCCAGATTTTCGTCGAAAGCAAGCAAACATAAAGCAAGAGGTTGCAAGCGTACCGGCTGGTTCCTCTGTCGTGCAATCATGTTCGCATGCACGTGAGGGAAACTTCGGCAGCTTACAGTTGCACGCACTTCGTCGTGCGAGTGCAGACGGCTGTTCGATCGAAACCAAAACCATGCCACTCCGCTCCGTTGCCAACTGGTTCCCGAAATTGTATGCAAAATGTAACGGTTCAGCATACGACAGGAAACAGTCCAGCGGTGCGTGCTTGCCAGGCCGGCAGGCAAGGTACAAGCTAAACACACAGAAAAAAAGAACCTGATCGTATCGACGCAAGACATCGCGAGTCAGGGTCAAAAAGTTCTTGGAGCGCTTTGTGCAACGACTGAACTCGAGACAAACATGCGCGCTGTGCGGGTTCAGCGTGCAGACATTGCCTTTTTCGCTTTAGCTCACTCCACTTCACCAACTTTCTTTCGCGGCAAACTTTTCATGTACCAGGGTCCCTCTCAAAAGAAAGCCCACAAGAGAAACCTAGGTAATCAATACTTCGACACAGTTAAAGAGGGATTTTCTAGTAGCGTGTGATTCAAACAAGAACAGGAATGTTGATGACCTTGCGGCAGTCCTTACGTTTCAGTTTAGAACGCGCCATATCTGCAGCGACGAGGGGACGGCAACACCCGACGTCATGCAACCATGGTGACTGGTAGGCAGGGACCAAATATGGTTTTCCCACGGCCGTTGCTTTCAGGAGCGAGTGCTTCAGCTCACAAAGTATAGTCCCGCCGAGCAAAAACGTGGTTTCACTTAACAACACTACGGCATGGCTGGTACCCGGCACGCTATAGCGTCGGAGCGGCCGCAGACTCCCCAGACGGTTGCATCTATCGATACAAAAATTTAAAAAAAGATGCGAGACGAGATTGACGAGAGTGTGAAACGAGAGACGGCGGGAAAAACCATGCAAGGACTAGATGGACGAATGATGCAAGATACTTTGTGTCGAGCGGCCGCTTGCGCCACCTAGCTCACGGTACTCAGTTTAGTTTCGGTTTTGAAAGGCGACCTAAATTGGTCCTTTGGCGCAGGCTTGGCGCAGATTACCCATATTTTGGCAAAATGTAGCAGGATGTATCAGGGTTAGCCACTTGGCGCAGTTTGGCGCAATTGGCGCAGCAATCACATCACTGAGCACTCTTGCGGTTCATTTATGTTTGTATGTTGCTACTAACAAGCGCACCAAAGGGAGGGTTTTGGCCATTATTGGGAACACTAAATAAACAAATACAAAATACAAATACAACACACAGCAATACTGGCAGCAAGTAGAGACGCACTTCTGCTGTAAACCCAGCATTCCGTTTACGAATGGAATGCACAATTCCTCTACAGGATTCCATTCCACGCGAGTGGCATCGGAATTGCCAAAGGCCAGTCCATAAACACAGTCTGTGTTAAAAACAATCCTAGCAGCAATAACTTGCTATTATATTGCTCAATATATAGAGCACCTTACCATGAACAGCCTTGGTAGTCTTCCATGAAGCCTGGACTTCAGTAGAGGAGGCTGTCATCCTGTGTCGTCTCAGGACACTCACATCAGGATGGCGAAGGTGAATGCCAACTTCCACTTGGCAAAGGCTGCAGTAACTATAAAGATGAAAACACAGAGTACTTCTCCGAAAACCAATGGGCGCTGGCGAACGGCGAGAGTAGCGCTGTTCACCACTCTTGCGGTTCATTCATGTTTGTGTGTTGCTACTAACAAGCGCACCAAAGGGAAGGTTTTAGCCATTATTGGGAACACTAAATAAACAAATACAAAATACAAATACAACACACAGCAATACTGGCAGCAAGTAGAGACGCACTTCTGCTGTAAACCCAGCATTCCGTTTACGAATGGAATGCACAATTCCCCTACAGGATTCCATTCCACGCGAGTGGCATCGGAATTGCCAAAGGCCAGTCCATAAACACAGTCTGTGTTAAAAACAATCCTAGCAGCAATAACTTGCTATTATATTGCTCAATATATAGAGCACCTTACCATGAACAGCCTTGGCAGTCTTCCATGAAGCCTGGACTTCAGTAGAGGAGGCTGTCATCCTGTGTCGTCTCAGGACACTCACATCAGGATGGCGAAGGTGAATGCCAACTTCCACTTGGCAAAGGCTGCAGTAACTATAAAGATGAAAACACAGAGTAGAATATATGATAAAAAATATCACGGACCAACTTGAAAAAAGTGCACAAAAAGACAAGGACAAAAGGACAGGAACATGTAGGACGCAGACTGGTGCACACTCGCAACTCGATCCATTGAACACAAAAGAAACTAAGAAAGATTGAGGATCAGAGAAATCAGAAAGGCTGGGTTCGGAGAATGTGAGCTTCAGAAACCGGAGCGTAAGGCAAAGATGTCAGGTAGATTGTTTTAAAGACACTTTGGAATTAGCAACAGCCTTTCCATGTAGTAAGGTGGTGAGTTCCTTCTGATTCAACGTCTCAAAAATAGCATACAAAAAACAAGGAATAAAGGAGAGGAATACATACACTACATACGAGTGCAGACTCCCAACTCACATAAATTGGAGAAGAAAAAAACAAAGAATGTGGAAGGAGCTTTAGCAAAAGTTCGAACAGGTCCAAGCGGAACGTGTTAATTCACCCATATGCATAAGAGTGTAAACACAAGTTTCTTGGCAGCTCAGGTAAAAGATGAATGTGCGGACACATTGGTCGCCCATACTACGAATAATAAAGGCCTAAAATAATCCCCTTGTATGTTTTTCATAGTATCTGCTAATTATTCATGTTTTTTCTAACGTTGACATACACGAGCAGTGTAAACAGTGCATAAGTAGGTGACAATCCATCGTAGATATTAGAGAGAGATTGAGCTGTCTTTATGTATTAGCCATCCACCTGTTACCTTAACTGACAAGGAAATTATGTTTTTAAAATCACCTCTTGTTAACAGGTGAATCAGCACGTTCCACTTGGGCCTCTGCTCGAGCTCCTTCCACATTCTTTATTTCTTCCTTCTCTGTTTATGCGAGTTGAGAGTCTGTGCTTGCATGTGGTCTACGTGTTACTCTCCTTGTCTCCTTGACTTTTAGTGAACTATTTTTCAAGGTGTTCAATTAGTACCAGCTCACCATCTTACTACAATAATGCAACAACAAAAAACAATTACAACCTACACCATTCGCTAAAGACAGTACCAAAGGAAAAAAAAAGGATTGGGGAGGTATGAACATTATATACTTACACTGGACAAAATATACCTCCCATAAACTGGCGAGACACTACCTTAATTAAGGACCTGCTTGTAAATTTCCCCAGAAGCGGCGTCAAAAATTATTTCGCGGGCACACATTTTTGCGATCGGGAGCGGTATGCTATGCATTATACATAGGGCTCCGTGTTTTCTGAGTTTAATTTTCGTCAAATTCGGAGGGTGTTTTTCGAGTTTATTTTTTGCCGAAGATTCGGAGTTTATTGAAGTTTATATTTGTTTGATTCCCAATTCTCCGAAATTCGGAGTTTATTTTCGCCGTGTTTCCTATTGAAAATAAATATGTAAATAATAACCGGATGTAAACGTATGCCAGAAAAAAATAAAACGCGCTTGTATCGATTAAAATTTCTTCAGTTGAATTTAACGTTCGTGCCATTGCCATTGGCATTATTAATTTGTCCCACGACAAAAGTCGCACACAAGTGTTGATTCGATAAACGTCGATACCTTAAAATCAATAAACTCCCGGGGGCAGTCGCTACGGAGCTCGTAGTCATCGCATCCTATCCCATCAAACTGTCCCGTTTCTCTATTTAATACAATCTCTATGGTCCATAGCTTTCACTGTTACAAAAACATACTCTCTCCTTTCTCTAAATCACAAATCGCATGGCTCAAACTGGAAACCAAAAGAGTGGCTTATGTCGTGACTCGAATGTCAATGACCTGTTGCCCTGAATCAACCTCGGCGAGACAAGCGGCAAGACCCCTTTTGACAACGGTCTGAGATTTGAAAGATAATTATGGTGCTATTTTCCCAGGACCATTGACTCCGTGCTAATCAAATTGTATAAAAAAAAATATTTTTTTTTTTATTTTTTGCCGGGGGGGGGGGGGGGGCGGCATTGGCACATAAACATTCGGAGTTTATCGGATAAATCCGAATTGACCAAAATTTTACCGGCGGGTGTTTTTCGGAGTTTTTCGGATTTATCCGAAAACACGGAGCCCTAATTATACACCATGGGGTGAATTTATCGCGGCACCAATTTTCGGCAATTCTTTTCTGATTACGAATCGCGAAAATTAAGTCGTCTGCAGACGACTGGGCGGCGGAAGCTACGCACTTGCTCGATCAATCAATCGCTGCCTTTTGACTGGCCCGGCTCTCCGGACGCAGAATCCACCCGTAGTGTCAAACTTGGAGCTTCGGCGATGAAGGGGCACCGCGCTCTTCCAGACATTCTAGTTTGCCAGTAAACAATACGGTGGAGGGAGGCAATCAAACTTCGCCCCCCGCCTCCCCTTTCTGCCTTTGCCTGCCGGCCGGTCGCCCGTGCCCATGTCCCGAGCAGTTCCGCCGCTACTGATGGACCAGCCGAGCTACGCAGCCCTAAGCGCTCATTTGTGACCGATAAGTTACGCGCGACGGATGGAGCTGGAGCTCTGCATCGGTGGAACAAAGAAGAAATACAACCTCGTATAACACCATTCGCGCACAATTAGTAACACTGGTAAAAGCAAGCAATCTGGAGACAATAACAAAGCATTTTGAACGGAGAAAAGAATAATCTAGCCCTAACGAACAAAGAAAGGAACTTACTTTGAAACGACCGTGCCATGATCTTGGCTGTTGAGCAGATTCAACGTAGTTCCACGGCTCCCAGTCGCTTCCTTCTTTTTCGGACACATTTGAAAATAAGGTAAACTCCACGCATCACGACTAATCGGTAAATTGACCTCAAGACAGAGATATGAAACACACAAGGACAACACGGCCAGCAAAACGTGCAAACAAGGTTGTGGATTGGATTGGATTGCGTTCGTTGGCTATTATGGATGTCTAGCGACTTTACGGAAACTATGTTCGCGTATCTTCAACACGCTTGCAATAAAACGATCAGCAAAACCCAATAAAAACTATTAGGAGACACAGTAATAATAAATTATTGAGCATGTAAACATTGCTACAATATTAGAAATACGTCCTGAACACGTAGCAAAAAATAAACACAAAACTAATCGCACAATGTATACAACCGAATCCAGCAGACATATAATATGCTAAAAACAACATGAATTTCGGTCGGTCGGTGGCCTTGCTGGTTAGCGCGTCGCGCTGCTGATCATGTAGTCGGCAGTTCGAATCCCAGCAAAGCGAAGTTTTTTTTTTTTTTTTTACTACGTTTTTTATTTGTTTTTTTATTTTAAATATTTGCTATGTTTTTTGCAGTCGCCGGCCCCCTACTTTAGGGTAAAAATCACGCAGATTGTGAAAATAGAAAGTGCGAGCCCAAATTTGAATTGAATTTTTGAATTCCATGCACTGTTAAATGATGTTTAGTAGTTATTTTGTGTTTATTTTTTGCTCTTTTCGTTGTTACCTACTTTGTTCCATTTACTGTGCCCCACTCCTCTCTGTAATGCCTTCGTGCCCTGAGAGACATAATAAATAAAAATTAACATGAAAAAATTGTTGTGTTTATGTTTATACAGTCGGAAGTTAGTCTGCCTCAGTGGGCGTCTGGTGTCTCAGCTGTAGATGAGCAATTTAGCCAGTGCGGTACAACCGCTAGCCTGGGGTTTTTAACGTGCACCACGCAGTAGTGGTACACGACCACACGCCGATACGATGCTTATCCAGATCGAAACGGGCAGGGGTGGGGATTGAACCCAGGATCCCTGGGTTCTGCAGCGCGAGCTTTCGCTCCACGTGCTCCGATTTGAATTTGAATTGATGCAATGCACAAACCGTGGCCCTCTTGCTTTGCCCGGATAATTCGCCCCCTCCGTGCTAATAGGTGGGTCAGTATAGTAGGCAAACAGCGCAAGTCCTTTCAACGATGTAAATAAGGTAATCATAATGGGAATATTGAGAGCATAATGGGAAAATGTGTAAGTAGTCAAACTGCAACAGTGATGCAGCCGAAGTTTGTCTGAAGGCGGTCACCTTTACCCACTATTAAAACAAAAATACCGCTATTTTAAGGCAGTTATTTACCTGAGCTCATAGCGCGCTACGTATTAAGCACATCTCTTAATTTTATGACTTCCGGAAAGTAGTACTTAATTTTGTTCTGGTACATCAGTGATATCCCTCGCCTGCCGCCTGGTTTTACTTATCGAGGTTGCGCTCCGCAGTTTTACTTTTTTATTAGGCCTAGACATGTGTTTTATTCCTGAGATCCAATAACAGTGCGGTTTCAGAAACAGTATTGTTCGGTGTTATAACATTTATGTTTCGTAGCGTCAAGGGGTCACATTCACAAACCCGGCAGTGTAAACATCCACAACGCCTTTGTGTTTCTCGTTTTATCGTGTTAAAAAAAGTTTTTATATTTGCGTTTTTTTTTGGTGCGGTATGTCATATAACATAAGCTATCGGGGGACAGGTCGTCTGGCTATTGTGAACATTTAAAATATTTCTGTTAGATGATCGTAACTACCACAGAAAACAGTCGATTCTTGCCTGAAATAGCATATTTTCACACTCAATTAAAATCACTAATAACATGATCTCAGGAGAGTTGTGTACCTCGCGTAGAGTCATAAGCAATACACACATCTCTTTCTTGTCCAGATTCTGGAAAGCAATGCGTATTATTGTTTTTGTAACTCAAAGCGCGGGCTCAATCATGCTACCTGTTTGTTGTTGTTGTTTGTTCTTCATTCGGAGACTCCGCTATGCCGTTTTTTTGTTTTTCTTTTTATCAGAGCCGAACACGTGCGTATACCGCCGGACCTTAAGCATAGTACATCAATTTAAACTAGCTTCCTGAAAAAGTATCGTTCGGCGTTGTGTAATTTATTTTACATGGCGTACGTTCAGATTCTCGAATCCTGAACTGCAAATCTTCCTCGCCGCATTGTTTTTTCTCGTGTTTTCGCGATAAAACACGTCAGCCTTGCCATGCTGGGATCAAATGCACCAGCGTCGGCAGTTATTTGCGAAGGATTGATCAACGCAATCATTTCCACTCGCTATTCATGAATTGCCACAGTTCGTCAGAATCTCAATGACTTGACGGCATAGTAAAAACGGCAAAAATAAATAAATAAAACGATGTCGCTCAGTAAACGGAACTTCCATGGCGGGGCTCGCCAGTCTGAACAGCAAAGCGCCAATACCGGCCAGTCACTGAACTTCCATGTAAATACTGGCCATCAAAGACAGCAAAGTACCGATGCCGGCCAGTTACTGAACTTCCATGTAAACACTGGCCATCGAAGACAGCAAAATACCGATACCGGCCAGTTACTGGAATCTCCATGGAAAGACTGGCCAGCAAAGACAGCAAAAACCCGATGCCGGCCAGTCACTGTAACTTCTACGGCTGAACTGGCCAGTGAGCAAGACGAAACCCCGACGCCGGCCGGGGCCGGTAGCTCACCGGCGCCAATGGCCGGGCGCCGCCATCCTGTTACCAGGACCGGCCGGCGTAGTCCCGATACCGGCCGACGCGGTGTGCTACCTGGGTTATACATTTCTTCTCCCTGGTCCTAATTTCATATGGCTCGTGTAATTCTCGCGACACTTTATCTTTGTACCTAGCCAAAATCTTAGTGTTTGTTTGTAGCATAGGCTGCATCTGGACTTGAAGGATCCATGCAAAGCGTTTCTGGCCATTTTTTTTAATTTGCATTTCTTTCGCTCGAATTATTGGCTGGGACACTAGCAACACATTAAACATAAAATAAACAAAGAAATCTTGCGTATTTTGAACATAATAGCTGAAAGAGGTTCAGAATTTTGAGCGCATTTTCTTTTGTTGATGACGTTATTGGTCTGAGCCAATAGAGAACCTAAATGACAAGAGCGTGAAACAACCATGCGCGATCTTCCTAAGTGTTGGAAATTAACATCCAGTTATGAAGATGTGAGCGCCCCACCAATTTACGGGTGTTCCAAGCAAATATATGAGTGAGAGTCACGTGCTTGAAAGGATCAGAAGGGGTACTTTGCGCCTATTTAGCCAGTTCTACCTCTAGAATTCTATGTCATCATTATCCGACGTTCTAGACCAATGTCGTCACTGAACGCTCATGTTTGACACTGAAAGGCGCGCCGTTCGAAGCAGCATTTGGTTTTCTTCGTTCCTTTGCAATGCCCCTTTAAGCTGAAACAAAGTATAGCAAAAGGGGATGTCCAAATTGTAAAGTTGTGCAGTATATATAGCAGTGTCGCGATGATATGCTGCAGCCTCATAAAATGTTAGAGCGCGCATGACTGATAAAACACGGAGTTGTAAAATCAGGCCACAAAACAAGTGCCCGTAAATCCAAATATCACTTTAGCCTCCCAAGACAGTATTCTGCGAAGTTTCGAGCTCGTGCAATCCGATGTCGTAATGTGATTTAAATTAGAAATATATTGTCTGTTCTTTGCGATATTTATCTGTAATTAGGAACATAATTACACGCATCTCTACTAGAGAAATACGCACCATAACCAATTAAGTCCTGAACAGTAAAGAGTCCGACGTTTCAAAACCGATTTTTGTTTTTTTATCAAGGGCGACTATTTGCACGTGGAGAGCAGCAGCTTCTTTTCTATCTACGGTGTGTCGTTTGTTTCACTCACTTTTTCTTCTTCAAGTGCCCTAGTCCGTTGACACACGCCGACGGTTAAGTGGCTGTCGACCTATCGAGCCCGACCTATTGAAACGTCGGGTCACTAAATGTTTAGGACTTGGTTTGTGAAGGTCTGTATTTCTCAACTTTTTGACCCAACCAGACGGAGTTCCGTCAAACGTGTTTATGTGTAAAACATGCATTCCTATATAGTTCTTTTTGCAGTAAAGCGTCGTGTATTGCATTATTTAGAAGAATATAATTTATTATTTCTCTCTCTGCACATTTCGTGCATTTGCCTTCAGATCTATAACGTGAGCAACAGTTCTTTTTTGGCATACCCCGCGACCTGGTGTTTCACACTGCCAAACAGCGAACAAATAAGCACGTTCCGCAGACTCAACAGATGGCGTATTTTCGAGTATCGTCCTCCCGTGTCGGTCTGAAGCGGTTATGTGAACTTCATGACAATAACAAATATTTTCTTACTACCTGAAGACTTGACAACATAAATAAAGGGCCTATCACCATAAAGATATACATCATAAGTTAAAGCACCCACAAATTATCTGAAATATGCTCTGCAAATCTTTTCCGGCGTTTTTATCCTCGAGAGGCACGTGTATAAGTGATTTGGGAGAAACTTATGCCTTTTTTTTCATTTTGAAGCTGATTTAAATAACTTGTGTTCCTGACGCATTTTCAACTTCTCAAACATATAGAAGTCTGTTGCTTCTTTTATTTGATGAACAACAATTTTATGTGTCTGTGGGCTGGATGAAAACAAAGTACATACACAGTGGCGCGTGGCAGAACTATGACGATTGCGCACGCAGCCCGTCAGAAAGTGACCAATTAAGTAGCTTTAATGTCGAGTAGACTATGAAATACCACTTTGTTGTATTTAACAACAAATCACCAATTAGCAAGGGTGATGCTTATTTTCAAATTGAATTGACCGGCATCTTGTCAAGAACAAACATCAAACGCCAAGCTATGTCGAAAAGGTGCACTTCAATGCGCTCTATTTTAGGTAATATCCGAACTGAATACGAAGGTCACTCTTTTCTGCATGAATTCGCCTGCATCACGGCGCTGAGAGTAAACAATATTGGTCAGGAAAGCAAGTGTTGTGCTTGCCGCTCAGAGTTTCTATAAAAGGTAGACTGAAAGGGTTTGTCCTAAAACTCTCCTGATATTTTGAAAATATTATGGCTTTAAGCTCGGTTGCATCGTCATCATATATATTGTGAAACGTATTTTATAATCTAGATTTCAGAATATATATGGCGAGAACGTGCCCATTTCATGATTGTATGCACTAATTTCTAAGTACAAGAGCACAGTAGGACTCGACTTTTAATATTGCGACGCAAAGGTTTACTAATCACGCGCATTTTAGACGACCCACCAGACTGATAACCTTTAGATTTAGGTAAAATATGTGCGACTGAGGTAAAAAGAAATAGATGTTGAGTCATATATCTTAATCTAGCTTTTCATTTACTGTTTCATCGAAATTAAACAACTGAATTCATTTTTGGTACCTGAAAAAAGAAAGTGGATTCAACAAATGATAAAATGCTATATAGTTACTCGTTTCACTCTTGAAAAAGTGCCTATTGCCAAAGGAACGCGGAAAATATATTCTCAGTTTAGCGGTTCAAACCGGTTCGAACCGGTTCAAACCGGTTCGAACCGTTATTTTTCGCTCCTCGGAACTGAACCGGAGCTGAACCGAAATCCGTGAACCCGAACCGGAACCGAACCGATAAAAATTTCGGTTCGATACTCTGCTTCGTTGCCTCTCGCCACGATAACAAGCTTGGAAGGGAAGCATGACCTAAAATATATAGGTTTCAACTTTTCTTGATTGTGCAACGAAAGTGAGCCCACCACATATGTTCACCCGATTTTCTCTTGATTTTATGTGGGCTATTTCTCGGGATTTTACGGTACACACAAAGCTTCATTGTGCCTCCGAAATATTATATAATTATTTGCCCGCATAAGTATTCAGGGTTATCTAAATAGAGGCCTTGTTTTGCAAGCCGTCTTTAGACTTTTTTTAATAGGGATTCACTAAATCGTTTCACTTTTCATGACACCTGCACAGCACCGCTCACGTACTGACTCCAGCCGTAAACTCGCTGTCTGAGCACAATCTTTTTCCAAATCTTAAAATAGCAAGTTCTAAGAATGTAACTTCTGCTGCTCAAAAATCGCTGTCAAAATTTCCGAAATAATCTTTAGGCCAAGCCAGCTCTGTACTTTGTTCCCCCTAAGGTTCGGACGCAGTTGACGCTACGAGCCGATGGAATGAACTTTAGAGAATCAAAATAATAGCAAAATAGTGTTCGTAATGTTTCCGTACCTGTTCTCTCATCGCTGAACAAATCACGTACAGCGAAGGCCCTGTGACTGGCTCTTTTGAAACTGTATAATTGTCCCATACGCTCGTATCGTCTGTTGCGTCCGAACATATGGTGAAGCCATATGTGCGGAGAGCAAGTTGTCTGCTCCTTGCGCAAGAGTTGCGTTCACGTCAGAAAGACGCCCAGGCTCTGATTGAAGGATGGTGGGTAGACCTGAAAGCAAGCTGCCTTGAGGTCTACCTACTATCCTTCAATCAGATCCAATCATACCTCGGCGTTCTGACGTCACAGCAACCCCTGCAGATGAAGCAGGCGAACTTGCGCTCTGCATAGGATCGCAAACTACGCCTATTCTGAAGACCCACGAGTCGCAATCGAGGACACATCGACGCTGGCCACATCAATAGCCACTTTAATGTGAAATATATTCGCTTAAATCGAACACGCACTACCTTGGTGCGGGTGACTACAAAGGGCAATTCGCAGAGTAAACCAGTTTTTTCAAGTTTTTGTTTCTTAGACGTGTAAAGTTTCAAGTTCTATGACTCCGAATACGCAGAGAAGCACTGTTCGGTGGTCTTGGCATCGAGGCACAAGAACCGTTACGGGTGGCAAAGAGATGATTACATTTTCCTCCAGAGAGGGGGAATATACGTCTATAATGGCTCAAATGGCCGGCCCCAAAGATAAATGCCGGGGACGCACTCCAGTCAGCTAGCACTCGGCGATGCGGTGGATCGTTCCTCAGAGCCACTTCGTCATGGACCGACGGACAACGACTCCCCTGCGCCGGACAGGGCCGGACTCCGTCAATAAAGCCAGCTGGCGTCAGGAGGCTGCACAAGTGGCGAAGTGTGGGTGGCTACCACCAATACTCGAGGATGCCGCTGAGCACATAAGGAGGAGCGCCGTTTACCTCGCCCCGAAGAAAAGGACGAATGCGTCCAAGGAGAACTTGGAGGATGTTTCGGAATGAGGGAATGCAGCGCTGTTGCCGAGATTGTCGCCTAGGAAAGGAGATGAAAGCCTGCTGCGACTGGAGCTTACTTGATAAGCGTCATGAAGTGCGCCACCATTCGTCTGCCTAATTCTTTGTTACTTTGCGGGGCGAAGCTTTTATATTTCTTTTAGGGGTTGCTGGGTAGGCGGGAAAGGGGGGGGAGGAGGTAATGTATATTTCGTGCCTAGCTTATTTATTACACATTATATAGTTTTCTTTTCTTAGTCTTACTTCAGTCGAAGATACTTGTGGAGTGTGTTTTGATCATTCATTGGTTTTAGACATTATTTCTTGCAGGAATAGTTCGAGGGAAGAAGTATTACGAATTAAAGACAAATACGCTTCCGGGTCCTTCCATGCCAAAGGCGACGCGAAACTATTTCTTCATATCTGGTATATGTGCGAAAACAAAATTGGATAAAGAAGCCTCTGAACTGCAAGAAAATTATTTTTTTTCTGAAAAATACATTTTAGTTTTGCTTGCATCCTGCTCTAAATTACTGGAATTGGCATAACATTTATAAAGTTAAGAAAAACATTGTAAAAAACGTTTGCTTCTCACACAAATTTAGGTGGACGCCTTCTTACTTAATATTGTACCCTAACTTATATTACAATACAAATATTTAAAAACGGCCTTTTGAGTCCAGGTAGGGGCTCCAAAAAGAAGACACTTTATGCGATTCTTTTTAGTCAACATGGATTTGGGCTTTTATCTACAATAGCGTTTTTCTTGTTTTCTTAAGCCTAATTATTAAATTGCTTGTAATATATCTTCAAAACCTAGTTTTTTGGCGCCTTAATTAAATGCCAATTTTTTTGTTTATGCAGAGACTGCCATAGTGAGATTCATATAAATCATCGTAGACAGCGGTGCCCGGAACGTCCAAAATTGCTCAAAGCTCGCATCACCTTATCCGTCTAACATTTGTAAAAAATGAGAAAAGTACATTTTGTTCTTGCTGAGAAATTAGTTTTTAAAACTGAGCCTCTCCGACCATGCCACAAGGCGCCCGCCTCGTAGGCGCCGCACACCGGTGTTCGGCAGCGAGGCGTCAACGATGTGGGACGCTGCCGAAAGGTCTCCAATGCTCTCCTGAAAACAGGTTTTATTCAGTTGAGGTGGCTGCTATCCACACTTCCATGCATCCGTATCCTCTTTACCTTACGCAATGATACTGGCGTCTTACATTTACTCTAGTTTTGCCCAGGAAACTGCCGACGAACGCGGGCCTGTATCGTCTGCTCCCCAAGTTAGGGAATTCATACTGCGCGTCAGCATCGTCTGTCGTATTTCCAAATTAAAAACAATATCACCGAGTTGTTTTTTGACGGATAAAAATAAAACAGTGATGTCGCTTCCCCATTTAACTTTAATGTATTTTGACACAACTAAGATGCATTGATGTTTGTTGTTGCACCCGCTAAGGACAAGGGCGCGCTGCCGTTATAATGACGATGCCATAGAAACGACTACGTCAGTCCTTTAAGCGTCATTTTGGGTAGAACTTGTTGCAATAATTTTGCGCGTAATATTGAAATCACGAATAAAAACGCTAAAACCGGTCGGTAAATGGTATCTAAGAAACTGTTACACATTCAGAAATTTTGTTATTTGCTCAAGCCTCCGATGGTAGTTGGTGTCAGTACTGCAACTCTAGCATGAGCCATGAAACCATTGATTTGAAATGTATTCAACAATTTGGTGAAAAACCGGCTTACCATGACGGTTTATTACCTCATCTATAATGTCCGCCGAGCCTGACGCTCAAATGGCAAATACTGCACCCGTGTAACTCCCACCTCATTTTTCTCTAAAAATACGAGTGGATTCAGAATTCGAGACAGCGCTCTTCTGGCTTCCAGTGTATTCCGGAGTCTAAAATGCGGCACATGAACGGAACCTCAGGAGTGTGATGCGTCCGCTACAAAGAGTGAAATGATTTTTCCACCATTACACAACTTTCGCTAGCACTACATATTCTATCAAAATATATTTATGTTCAATAAGAAGCAAAATCACCGTCGTCACTTCGCATCGATGAAGAACTATCCGGCCTGACTTGTTTTCACATCTGGACATACGATAGACAATGCCGATGACCTGTATGCATTCCCAAACTCGGGAAGCGGACGATGCAGGCCTGCATTTGTCGGCAGTTACTTGGGTAGAAGTAGAGTAAAGTTAAGACGCCACTATCATTACGTAACGTAAAGAGGATATGGATGCATGGAAGTCAAGATAACATCCAATTGAACTGAATAAAACGCGTTTTCAGGAAAACGTTGGAGACCTTTCGGTGGCGTCTCACACTGTTGAAACCTCGCTAGCGAACGTGGCGTGCGTCGCCTACGAGGAGGGCGCCTGGAGTCATGACCGGAGATGAACATTGTTAAAACCTAATTTGTCAACATCAACAAAAAAGTGCCTTTCAAATTTTATTATCTTGAACAGATGACGTGATTTCTAGATTTGGCTATTTCAAAGGATCTGGGTCACCGCTGCCTATATTTCTTTTATGGGTGTCAATACGGAGGTTTTTGCATAAACTGGAGATTTGGGCATTTAATTAAAACGCAAGAAAACGATATTTTGGAAATTTAATACAAGCAATGCAATTACTAGTCTAAATAAAACAAAACAAAAGTATAGTATGTAACACCCAAATACAAGTTGACTAAAAAATAAATCTCTCATTAAGACTCTTCTTTTTGGAGCTGCTATTTCGACTCAAAAAGGCGAGTTTAAATATTTATATTTTATTATAAGTTAGGGCACAATATAAAAGTAATTAGGCGCCCACTTAAATGTTTTGTGACAACCAACAAGTTTTCACATTGTGTTTCTTAGCTACATATGTTTAATGCATATTCCAGAACTTTCAAGCATGACATGAGCAAAAATATAATTTAGTGTTTTGTAAAACAATATTTGCTTGTGGTTCAGATGCATTTTCAGTCAAATTAATGTTTAAGTACATGTTCCCGACATAACAAATTGCCGTTTTTTTTCGCATGGATTGACCCTGCCGCATTCCTCTTTAATAAAGTTTAACCTTACACATAAAGGTGATAAGAGATAGGGGTTTTGTAAGATGTAAACTCATTGGAGCTCCTAATGTGTAGTGACCACGTCCTATTGGTATTATATGGCGAAATAATTTGTCAAAGAAGCGCTCCAGCGACTTGCACTGCTATATTGCTCCTTTTGGTGGCCAGTTTGATTCAAGATTTTGCACTAATTTTCGACATCTTGTCTCAGATTTTATATTGCCAAGCACAACAAGAACGAAGGAGAGCCACAACAGCAGGAATATTATTCAGGTTCCTCTAGTAGTATGACTTCGTTAATTGTTCATTCTTCGTTTTATTGAAAAATAAAAACTACCATAGTTTTAACTTTGGAAAGGCGTGTAGCAAAGGAAGAGTTACTTGTATTTGACACACACTAGAAATATTAGGTTTGGAAATTTATTCGAATCCTAGAAACACATGCGCTCATGCGCTTGGTCCAAGGGACACCCCTCAAGATCAGTGAACATAAAATATATTTTAGTGTCAACCTTATTTTGCATAAATTACTCCCAGAATCTTGGCATTAGTACCTTGCAATTGCGAAAGCCAAGAGCTCAACTATTCATTGTAGAAATGCAAAAAATCCAGTTTTTGTCTTTATATGTCGCAATAAACGTGCGTCATTACTTCAGCGATCCGTCGTTTAAAATGCGTGTAAACAGCCTCTCCGAAAAAATCGCTCTAGGTGCCCCATGATAAATGCTATGCTTTGTTTCACTTAAGCCCGGACGTAGCCGACGCTACGAGCTGTTGGGAAAAATCAAGCAAAGTCAAAACTTCAACAGTGTGACGTCATGCGCCGAGGGATGGTGGTTTGTCGTCCCTATATGCGAGGCTGGGGGAATAAATGTTCAGCTGAGTTTGAGACCTTTGCCTGTGTTGTCCCCTTTTTATTCTTCTTTTGTCCTACGTATCGGGTTTTACAATGTTGATGTTTGTCATTTTTATACGTGTTCTTTCACTGCTTTCTCAACAATGTACAGAGAAATCCCAGTGACTTGCAATTTGACCCTTCCTAATTGCTCCATCATATCGTGGCGTCAGCCGTGCCCGGACTTAAATATCCACTGACAAGCCCAGCCTTGCTATTTTTTTTATTGTTCCGAGCGACTAAAACTGATTCAGGTGGCTTTAAATGTTTGAAGCTTTTTAAACTGCCCACTGGCAGAATATAAATACAAAAAATCCGTTTTGAAAGTTTCTCCCGAATCTATGAAGTCAGTGACAAACCGGTGCCCTTCTTGCCTTCTTACACGACTTCAAACACTTTTTGGCTCCTCGTTCCCTCTCATTGATGACGACAATCACGATCACTCGATTCTGTCGATCCCCAATTTGCGGCGCTCTGCGCTTGCCACTTCACCTTTGGTCCGCGTGCAAAGGATACGGCATATGTTTTTTTGTTTATATATCTTATAGTAGTGTTCTGATTAGTGGGTCTCAAGCCTCATTCGAAACGGACGGGGAACAGGACGTGTTGGCTTTGGTGAGCGACGCTGATGATAACCCAAACTTCTTAATCTCTTGATTACTGTGGTTCTAATTTGGAACACATGGCAAAACACTCGTTAAGGGGGAGGGGAGGGGGGGGTCGATTCGAGCTCCGTGATTGGCCGGCGCTCGAAACGCCCTACTTTTTCGTCAAGTGTCAAGGCTAGTTTCTCTGTCCTCAGAATCCAAGAGACTATCCGATATCGAAAAAAATAAAAACACTTGTGCCAACTTTTGCCGACATTCCCACTGCACTCAACACTTTAAACTCCTTCAACACAAGCGCCGAGTGCCGCCATATTAAAACAAAAGCCTTGACGCATTTGTTTTTACATCATAAATAAAGTGGGCAGCACACTGCGTTTAAATTCTTATAAATCTATATATTTTTTAATGTCATTCGTAAATGTTTCAGGCATGGAACTCCCAATGTCTCTAAATTACTTAAAAATGCATTCTTTAAATGCACCATTAAAAAGCTATGATTCCCCTCGCTCTCCTCCCTCGTGGGAATAGGTGAGTATGACGCGGATCGTTTCCCAACCGCTTCACACTCTATATTATGCTTGTGTCGCCACACAAATAAAAAATTGCAGCATTATATTAGGCGCTTTTGAAGTGCTTCAAGCCATAAAAAAGCAAATTATATCTTGGAGTTCTCAGTGGCCCTCTACAACGAAACAAAAATATATTAGTAAGCTGTCTTTGACAGCCTCGAAACTCCCAGGTGAGGATAGCTGCACGTTTATATAGATATGCCAATGTAAATAATATGTCGAACATGGGGCCCTAATCTGGACACTTGGCGAAAAAGTCGGCGAGAAATCCGGCGGCTTTGATTCGCCGGCGCCAAAGTCAAGTGCGGCATTTGCCAATCACGGCCGCCAGATTTTTCGCCGAGTTTCTCGTCAAGTTTCCAGATTCAGGCCCTTAATGTGAACCAAAACCCAGCGAGCGAGTTTTACTCTCAGTAAGGCAGAAACTAAAACCGTGGATCAAATGTCACGGACAATCTATGATGGGTAATTAAACCAACTAAATAAACTCAGTATGTTTTCAGCTTATTTATTTTTTATTTAATTTTTCTACATGGTGACAAAGTCACCTCGACTAAATTAAAAGGCAAGCTTGAATTAAAACTCAAGTCATAGCTGTGAACAGGGTAGCGCAAAAATCAATAGTTGAATAGCCTTTAAAAAAACACAATTGGGTAGGATGAAGTCATGAAACACTTAATCGGAACACTAATAGATAAGAAAACATCTGCACAACATTATATATTTTGCCTATGGTACAATGAAAGCTTTTCTAATTCATAAAATTATTATGATAGATATTCGTTTAAGTTCACCCTTTCAAATATAAGCTGTCCATTTTATAGAAGCAAATAATGGTTTAGTCACAGACTAGTAAAGTTCACAGTGTCTTTTTTTTGTGCAGCATATCTCTTTATTTTCCACTTTAAGTTTGTGTAAAAATAATGTGGGCAGGACTTCTTATGTACGGAGAGCCACTGCTCCACCATGGTGTAACGTATTTAAATACTGCCGATATTCAAAACGAACTAGACAAAAAAACCTTTTTTCAGAACCACTTTTTTCTTTCTCCTTAAGAGAATAACCTGTTTGTTATCAAATTTTGGAAATAGTGTTGTCATTGGATTTATTTCGCTGAAACGAGGTGCAGGCTTTGAGACAACTTGGTGAGTTGAGTACGGTAGTTATGAAGATTGACGAGAGAAATTCTTCTTTAAAACGCTTCTAAAAAGGCACTTCTTATGAGGGCAACTCATGCTCGAAGCGCGTAACAAAAAAAGGGTCCGGTTCGTTTTGCCACTAGATAGCTTTATTGAACAGTGCAGCGCCTTAATGGGTACCTCCTTCTTCACTCCTGCAGAACTAATGACACCCGAATGGTTGAATTTACTCTCAATCAAACGACTAAGGTAGTTTTCAGTTGCCTATATAACCGTTGGTGTTGTAAGATACATTCTGTAACCACAATAAGAAAATGCAACCATGTGGTTTATCGCGTATAGAAATTGTAAAATTTCTTTATTTTTCTACTTTTTGTGAGTGTGATCCTAGTGGCAAATTTGTGTGGCATGTGCGAATTAAATATTTCTATTTGCTAGTTCAATGCTGGCATTCTGTTTCCTTTTATAATTGATAAATTTAGAGTGAGAAAATGATATCTCCTGGGTTATTTGAATTGTGTGTTTCGGGCAGCATCATTTAGATAAACTTTAGGAGGACATATTGTAATGTAGTGAAACCAACACTCATAGGGTAAGAAAATATAAGTAATGCATGCACTCCTGTACAGTAAAGTCTCTATGTTCATTAATGTATGTAACTGTCTATCAGCAAGGCTAAAGGAAAAGTTGGAACCAAAAACATTTATTGCCGCACTGCTCCGAATTTATTTTCGGTTACGTGGAATGCCCCGACCACTTATATTATTCATTTAGTGAGTATAACGAGATTCAAGGCGCATGTCATAAGCGACTCTTACTACTGCGAATGAGATGAAAAAATAAGTCTGGGACGAGTCTGCTTCGATCCGTCCATTATAACTCCACTCCCACTCCCGGAGGGTGTTGCTACACCCCTGCGACATAATATCAATCAATCTACATAACTTCGTTTGAGAGGCGAATGGTAGGAAAAATTGTAAACACGTACGCAACCCGTAAGCTGAAACAGAGCGACAACTGAGGTGTGACTACCTGAGCCGCTAAGGTATCATTTCGCAGCACATGGACTGATTGAACGGTAAAGATAGGAGCACGGACCATAGAGTCCTTATAGGCCTTTCGCATGAAACCGAGTAACCCACCAAACGAAATTTCTATAGCCTTTTGGAATAAATGAGGGCGTATTAAGTAGGGGTCATTTCAGGCGTCAGCGTAAGCAGGCGAGTGTGTGTTTTGTACTTCACTTCGGTACAAAGTAAATTGATCATTTCAAGCGAAAATCGCCCAATAAACAGGGACACGGAAGTAGACAAGGCGAAATGCACCCTCAAATGAAGGTTAATTGAAACAAACGAAGACTGTTAATACCATTTTTTGCTATTCGTCTCGGAAAAAGGCCCGAGGTACACCTAAGCACTTTATATGAGCTGTGAATGCGAAAGCATGTACGTCATTATTCCGCTCCCTTATTTCGTCTGCAGTGTATTTGCGTCGACAGTAGAGCTGGCGCGCTCTGCCGGCGAAAACAGTGCGCCTCTACTCGACCCTCTGACCTTGCACGTTTCGCGTTTGCGGCGCGCTGACGAACAAGCAGTGCCATGGGGTGGCCGTCGTTAAAACTGGCACGCAGCGGCCAATGGGAGCCTCGTCGACGCACACCAGCCAATGGTACTGAAGACGAAATTCCCTCAGCTATGCACCGCTTTTGGGGATCGGGGAATTTAGGTGCCGTTGGCTAGCCATTCGCGTGGTCTCATAGCTGGAAGCTGGCTTCACTTGGAGAAAATATTTAAGGTGCCGTTTGGCGCGCTTTCAAAGATGATTACGTCAGCTCGTTCCATGAGAAGGTTAATGCTTCCGTATTAATAAAACAGTCTATCTGTCAGGTACATTGACATGACACATAACGCAACTCTTTCCCCTGGTTTCTGATACAGAATACATCGTAAAGTTCTACGGCATATTTAACTGCGTATCTCCCGAGAATAGTTGTTTCTGTTAATTCTGGGTCACAAAGGGCTATCCCAGTGCACTGTCAAATTGCCCGGCGGGGACTGTTTTATTGACCATGCATGTTACCTTGCTGCCATGCGTGATCATGCGTGCTACCTTGCTTGCTTGTTATCTTGATATCAGCGGCCCGTGGGACGTTTTGGCGGAGTGCCCAAAATGGTTCTCGCCGATATGGAGCGTGGTCGACGCTGCAAAACCGCGTACTGTCCCACTAACAGCTATCGCTGTAATATAGCTGGTGGAAAGCAGCCCTTAGCAACTTCACGATGTCCTCGCCGTCTCGCTTATTTTGATTATGTTGCTCAGATAAACTATATAAAACAAACTTAAAATATTCTTAGTTTAACAATTAATTCGCAAAACACTTTTAGCAATAACCCTCCGTGGGGACTGGCACTTCGTGTGTGTGCGCGTAGGAAAAAAATTGAAAGACGTTTACAATCCCCTGTAACGCCGAATTAGAGCGCAGCTCTTGAGGAGAAGGAGGGGAAGGTACGGAGAGGAGAGTTGGCCCCTCCTTGTCATCCGTACCCTCTCTTCTCCTCTCCAGCTCACCTGGATAGAGGAGGTGACAAGATGGCGCGGTGATTCACGTGTCACCTCCTCCCTGTCTCCCCTCTCCCTCAGCGGTATGTCGCCTCTCTGTGGCATTTGAGTCTGCCTGTGGAACGTCAGCTTGTCAGGGTGTCTTTTAGACTCTTGCTGTATCGTGTTTTCTCTCATCCTGCTGCGAACCTTTTCCTACTGCTCCCTCCGCAGTGCCTCCGCCTGAGCAGCCTTCTTCCCAGTGTGTACCTGTACTGGCCTTCTGAAGTAGTCAAATGGTCTGGACGTGATTGGCTCGTTGTTTTTCCGGGGGAGGGGGGTCGAACCTGATCGGGTTTTTTTCTTCGGGACGTCCCCTAGCTTCCTCTTCTAAGATGTCTTGTTCCGAAGCCTTACGCCTTTGTGCCCGCTCGTACTGCCGCCAGAACTGTTCCTTTTGCTGATGCGCTTTTTCCCCAGTTAGGACCTGAACCGGCCTTCCGTAAAATTCAACCGGAGAAGACGTCGAAAGCGAGCGGCCCGCAAGGGAGACGTCGTCTGTATCGCGATCACCCTTGACAGGCCTGACAGGAGTGTCAGCATGGTCGTTGGACCTCACCATTGGTTTCTCCTCACCATAAGGTTTGCGGTCGTCCCTGATAGGCCTCGCGGGAGTGTCGCCACGCCCGAACAATGAAGATCCATCTTCGTCGTCAATCTTGAAAACGGTTGTCGTCGAGCATGGGTTGGCGGCGTTGCTCATTTTGATGGGTCCCTGTAGAGATTACCCGAAAATGGTCTCCACTGCGGTGAATGAAAGGTTGACGCGACATAGGTTTCCGGTGGTGACCCTCTAATAGTAGACTGCTCCTATTAGAATGCTCACTTCACGCTCCCTTGAAAGTCCCCTCCCCAGGTAGATCAGCGAATGTGATCGCTTGTCTTCGTAGGTTTCAGATGAGGTCGCCATCAGTGAGAGTAAAGATCTCTCCGCAGATTTCCGGAACCTCCAACGCCTCGACTGCAATCTCGGTGGGCCCGTGATGGCTTTGGAGTACGAGTTCCACACGACGACAGTTACTTTTTGTTCCACGCCATCAGCCGCCAAAAACGAATATCGTTAGCTCCTCCTCTCGTACCGGTCGACATCCAAGCCTTTCAGAGGTGTCTCGACGGATAACAGTTCGTTGACTCCCTCCGTTGATCAGTGCTCGTAGGGAAGCTTCCGTCTGACTACTCGTTCGTATCATGGCTGTTTGAAGCAGTACTTGATTGTGAGCTGTCGCACTGGAGCTTGAGATGCCGATAAACTGAGGAGGAGTCGAGCTGGTTTTAGTCGGCTGCCTTGTCGCCGCCTACTCGGAGTCACACAATACGGTCACGTGGTTTCAAGAGCGCTTTGCATACGAAAGTTTGTGCTCGGATCGGTACTTTCGGGAGTGATGGAACTGTTTAGTGCATCAAGAGTACCTCTTTTCCACTTTCAGCTTGTCCTTTTTTTTCTTGATCGTTAGGGGTGACGTACAGTTATACAAGTTGTGCTCTTTAGAGCTGCAGAATATGCAGAGCCTTAGTTCAGGTTTCGTGGGACTGATCAATCCTGCCGCCGATGCTTTCCTCTCGGAGTGGCGTTCTAGGCGATATAAATCGTGTGTGGGTCATTGTGATGTGCGCGGTGTGAGCTGGCTGCACTTCTCTCTGGTTTCCACCTCGATGTCAATGAACTCGAGAAGCCTACTGAGCTTTGTCTTCGCTCTGTGGCCGTTTTTCGAAAATGAAGCTGCGATTGTATATGAAAATGAGCTCTGAAGGGAGAGACTTCTGTAGTACAGTATGCTGTAGTACCCCATACGAGTTTGAGTCGACTCCTAGGCTTTTTAAACTCCTCATCCGGGTCATTACATCGTCATAGAATCTCCGGAGTCCATCCACTCCGACTGACATCGGAATGACTTTATGTTCAAGATGTGTGTAAGGTGGTCGTTCACGATGACTGAAGGTTGACCCAATCTCTTTTTGAGCAGCTCTATGGCCGTGTCGTAATTGTCACCGGTTTCCGGAATTCCTTTCATCACTACCTCAGCTCGGCCGATCAGGCACACCTTGAGGTACTTCAGCTTATCCACGGGAGACAAGACGGGGTTCTGGTGGAGAGACGATTGGAATTGTTCCCAAAATGTCTTCCACTCCGGCGTTGAATTCCGGCAGCTCCAACTTTGGTTCCGTTCATTCCTTGTCCCTCTGAACATGAGTTGTTGTTAGAGGCCGAAGAGGTCGTTTCGTTGTTCTTTGGCTGTAGTTTCTGTAATTCCCTCAAGTCCCTGGACGTGGTTATGCTGATGGAGTCTTCATAACCCAGGCCAACTTCCATTTCCCCTTCTGTGTTGTTCTCATTAACAAGGTCCGCTATCAACGTGTCAATCTCCCGAAGCGATTGTTATTTTAACGCAAGAGGAGTGATCAGATCTCCGAGCTCACCTTGCTGCGCGGGAAGTTGGTTCATGGCTGTTGTCATCCTGTTGAGCATTGTGATCGCGAATCGGACGACTCCTCTCTTTTTTTAGCTTCTCCATAGCAGCCGCTGTCAATCACGTTGTTCGGTTGCTTGGGTTGCCCGAGGTTGTTGTGACTTGTGTTGAACGTCTTTTCTTGGCGATTAGCTCCCGGGTATCGGCACCATGATTTTCTTAAATAGTGTTAATAGGAGGAATAAAAAAGGTTTTATGTGCAATATTTACATTGGTGGGAAACATTGTAATCTGTTGAGGCGTTCAGTGTTCTTTGCGTCATTCGGTATTCGTTGTGGCGATCTTAGTTTAGCAGTTTGTTTTCTCCAGTCTGCTATTTCGTCTTCTTGCAATCTAGAATGTCCCTTTCAACGTTTTCACTAAAAAAATGAGGTTCTCAATAAAATATTACACAACCTTTTATAATTTTTTCGTAGGTTGCTAGTTCCTAATGCATCATTGTTGTCCCCCGATGCGCTTTGATGGAGGGCATTACGTGGTAAGATGAGGAACATCCAATACCTGTCACGTACAAATATATTCGCAATGTGGACATTGTCGACGAACATGTATATACAGGTACTCCCATATTTCTTCTCAGTATACCCCAATAGAAAAATACACCAGGCAATCCTGGTGTGACATCAAGGGATCCTGGTGTGACACCAGAAGATCTGGTGTGCCCACCAGCAAAGCTGGTGTATCGAGCACACCAGTTTGGTGGGCCCACCAGCAATGCTAGTGTACCGAGCACACCAGTCGGTGTGCCCACCAGAAATACTGGTGTACCCGCGCATTAGCCTGGTGGGCACACAAAGAGAGTCGTGTGCCACACCACACAGGCTCATGTGCCCACCAGGGAGCATGGTGTGCACACCACGCAGTTTGACACCACTCCCACACCACCAGTGTTGTATTTTTGTTGAATTTTGCCCCCGGCCGCGAGCGTGCTTTTGATTGGTTTGTGTAACGCCCCTTCCCCCGACGTGGTGTATTGTTTCCTCCTGTCTTGGTGGTCGCCAGAGACCCAGCGGCGGGCTCCTTTGTGCTTAAGAAGCGTCCCCCTCGTCCCCAGCACCTTCTCGGGCGGCCTTGAGCAGCTTGGGGCGCTCGCCTCTTCGGTGCCTTCCTTTCCTCTTCCACCAGTATTATTGTTGAAGTTTAAGAAAATAAAGGAGTCTTCTTTGTGATTCGAAGCCGAAAATAAGTGTGTTGGTGTGCTTTCCTGACTTCAGACGAGCTAAAAATAGTTAGGCATGGTCTGGTAGCAAAACAACAAAGAAAGGTAGTAATTAATACAGTTTTTGCTGCCGAAACCCAGGAATTAACGGCCAAATCATTCCTACTAGGAGCAGGAGGGCGTGGACCGCCTGAAGCGAAAGAAGACTACCCTGCGAGCCGCCACAACAAAGATAATCAGCGAGATTGGCGTCCTGCTGGCCACGGATCCAACCGCCTTTCGGTGAGCTGGAAGAAAGACTTGATATCCTTCTGCTTAAGGAGGTTTCCCTGAAAGAGCTGCACAAGGAAATCGAGCCATCTGTTGAATATCATGCCTTAGAAGAGGAGATAACTGGCGCGGAGGGTACGAGGAACGGATCAGCGTAACGATACGAGTCAACCACGAGCTGAAAGGCCAAGAATTGTGGAACGACAGAGCCTCCGGTTCTTCGACGCAGGGCAGTGGCTCCGGACAAGCTTCAGTTGATCACGGCCAACTACCTACAACAGTAAAGCTTCCGGAGCTTTACTGTTGTGCGTTTCTGCTTTTATGAATAAAGTAATTATGACAGCAGCGTTATTGTCAAACTGATCATTGTACCCTTCTTTGTGAGTAAAGCAATACCCAGTCAGCAGGTGCTCCGGTATCACACCACAAGAAAACCTGATGTCACACCAGAACACCAGATTGCTGGTGTCAACTCCGGCACACCATGTTTCTGGTGTCACACCAGAACATCAAATTGCTGGTGTGAAAATATCCCAAATCACATCTGTGAAAGTGTCTGGTGTCACATGCATCAAGTCGCACCAGCCCTGGGCCTGGTGTATTTTTCACTAGGGTATCAGAGCCAAAATGAACACCTCTCAAGCACACCCCACCAGTAACTTGACTCAAACCAATTGGTGCTCATTGTTTACTATCTAGATCCCGTTGAAGAGCAGTCTATTACACGCGACACATGTTGTATACACAAAGTCAATGAAAACATAAAGATATTCGGCGTGATAAAGGTTTGCAATTTACATGAAAGTTTAGCTGGCCAACTAAATTAAATGTAACAGAAAAATTTCTCGTTAGCGTAAACTTTGATATTTATGAAAGTGAGAGTGAAAGAAGTATCTGCAATGAAACCAACACCTACAAATAGCAGCTCATTCGACTTTACAATACACGAGTAGATATTTGAATCAAAATAACGCCCATGAGCACTGAGGCTCTTTATTCAGAGCATCTGAGAAAATAGAGCAAGTATGGCAAATAAAGATATCCATTTTTGAGGAAGTAATGAAATTATCGTGCACCGGCAAACGGAAGATCGAATTTAAAGGGATACTTTTCTTAAACTGCGAGCTACGGCAGTCATTTCCTGAGTTCGCCAAATGAAAAGAACCAGTTTCCTTCTGGACGGAAAACGACCGATGCGAGTGCACAACAGAAAATGGCCCTAGGAAACAAATTTTATATACATCCAGTACCACCACACAAAATGCGGAGAGTATGTAGTTATTACATACGAGTGCGGGTAAGCGTATCTGAGCCTGCTTCCACAGATCGTTTGTGTGCGTGTGTGTGTGCGTGTGCGTGTGCGTTTGCGTGTGCGTGTGTGCGTGTGTGCGTGTGTGCGCGTGTGCGCGTGTGCGCGTGTGCGCGTGCGTGTGCGTGTGCGTGTGCGTGTGCGTGTGTGTGTGTGTGTGTGTGTGTGTGTGTGTGTGTGTGTGTGTGTGTGCGTGTGTGTGTGTGTGTGTGTGTGTGTGTGTGTGCGCTGTGTGTGTGCGTGCGTGCGTGCGTGCGTGCGTGCGTGCGTGCGTGCGTGCGTGCGTGCGTGCGTGCGTGCGTGCGTCCGCGCGTGCGCGCGTGCGCGCGTACGTTGAGCCCTCAAGGGAAGAGCGACTCCAGCAGATCCGTCGCACGCGAATAAATTTTCTTTTGGAGCTGAAGAAAATGTCTTTCTGAGAAGCACTGATGGTGTTCCTGAACTCTTTGGGGTTAGTAGCCCGGGGGTCATTTTTTTTTTTCACAGCGCTTGCTCACGCCAGTCCTCACACAACTTTTTTTTTCGCCTTACCATTCTCACATTTAAAGACAGATGAGCGGGAAGAAAATATTAGGAGTGAATGTTGTAGCAACAATACAGAGAATTTTAATTAAATAAAGATTCACTAACTAGGACCTAGCTATACCGCAGATGGTAGACATAAAAAAAACTATATGCGCTTTATCAAATTCATTATTTGTTTACTCGTCCTTTGATTGTATCTTGAGGTTCTCCTTAAATCATATTCTACGACGTCCGGATTATATCTTACAAAAAATATTTTCAGTGTTTGGTACTTCATTTCTAATATCAGAAGTCAGGTTATGGTAACCTGTAAGAAATCAATATATCTTTTTTATTATTTTAGCTATGCCATACTCTAAAAAACGTATACTAGTAGAGTACGAATACGCAATGGAGTTTTGTCTCACCTAAACGGGAATCAGAGTGGAGGCTTAAAGCGGAAGATATAGTTCCATTAATGAAAAAAGATGAATTCAAAGTGAGATAACCTTTGCTTAGACATAGCAACACCGCGACACTATTAATAAATTATGTGTGCGACTAATGCGTCCTTTTTACTTTCGCCTTACCATTTTAGGTAAAAAAAGAAAATGAAATCGTATTAATATTACTATTATTACTATTATTATATTGATATTGTTAGTTTTATTATCCAGTGTATGACATAAAGTGTATTCGATTTATTTGAGCGTCATTTGAGTTCTGTATATAAACACAATGGAGGTGGGTGCCAACAACCGCCATCCCCTGATATGAGTGTATCCATTTCCTGCCTGCCTGTGGATAATGGAATGGTTCAGGATGTGGGTTTCTTTATGGAGGTCTATCTACTAATAATCGCCGCCCGATCGGTATGCGCTCCGCCCGTCACCCAGGGAGTGACATAGCAACGAGAAGACAGCGAATGGGTTTACTGTACCTCTCGGTTGCCCGTCGTCGAGAACCGGCAGTCCAGGCACGCCGACCCTTGTTGTCGCCCGTCGATCAGAGCACACAGTCGGAGTCCGTGTCCAGGCCTGCGGATCGCCTTTTCCACGCCAGCGCTTCGTACGCTAGCAGCGGGTCCCGGGCTATCGATAGCCCGAGTCCCGCTGCGGAACCACCCCAGGATCGTCATAGCCCAGGTCATATGGCCAGGGCTCGCCGTTTCCACCGGTCTTGCTCCAGACCTCGCTGGTGGACCGCTCCGGGGTTCGCCATGGGCCAGGCCAGGCAGCCAAGCTCCGACGTTCCCGGTACCAGCTTCAGCCTCGCTCAGCTCGGACTCCTCGCGCCAGCTCGTGAATTCTCCGCCGACCGCCTGCCACGTGCCCTCTGCCTCGTCTTTAACCCTCGGCTCCCAGAAGGAATACATTAAAAAAATCTGAAGCTCTTTTATATTGTTAGTTTACGACGGTATCTCAGCAGCACTCTGCAAGAGAATTTCTATGAAATTTTCAGACCCATCCTCTATAATATTTCAAACAACGCCTTATGAGCAGGAGTGTTTCCTGAAATGTGGAGGAAGTCAGTCGTTGCCAACAATCTACCACTGTTTCAAACTACAGGCCAGTTTCTCTGCAGTGTGCATGTTCAAAGTTTTTGGAAATGGTTGCCCACAAAACTTTGTCATTTTGTTAAAGGAAATCTAATAAGTTCCAACAAAGACGGATTCGTATAGGGACGCTTGACAACAGCAACTTTGATTTTATTTGTGTTGATTGCATCCGAAGCTGTGTTTCACAGAGGCCAGTTTGACCTAGTTAACTTTGATCGGAATAAGGTCGTCGATGTGGCTGACTATGGCATGATTTTTATCTATACTTTGTGGTATTGGAGTCTGTGGAGGGCTACATGACTGGTATCAGAACGATTTGTCTAATAGAACATGCGTTGCTCGTGCGAACAGCGCGTTTTCCTTTACGTACAGGTCAACATCTGTGGAACCCCAGGGGTCAGTCCTGGTTCCGCCTCTTTTTTCTGTATTTAGTATGACTTGTGTAAGCATATTGTAAACAGCTTTTTTTGTTGCTATAGGCTGATGATATTAAGATATTTTAGAAGATTAAAACTATCTCACAGTGGAAATTTCTACGAGAGGCCATAAACACATTTAGCAAATGTTGTTCACCGGACAGCCATCCACTAAACAGCTCAAAATCAAGGTCATGTTCAATAGTCGCGAAACGCAAACAACGTGTTTTCCTTAGAGTGCTCGCTCACACGTATTGTGCCGCGCTGGTAAGGTGCGGTGACTTGGAAGAATTTTTGACACCTTTTTGAGATTTGATAGCCATAGGGCTCGTATAATCACCTGCACTTTGCGCGCGCTCGGTGTTTTCTGTCGAACGACTGGAGTATTTAGAAGCCCCGCGACATTCGTAACCCTGTAAATCGCTTCGCCAAAGTCGCAACTCGATCACCCATCTCATGTAGGAAATGGCAGTTGTAAAACTACCCTCCTAAGGCTGGAGCGAGTGCAAAACACATTTTTATCTATTTGTCGATATCGTTATCTGCGCGATAAAACATCTCTACCACAGAGCAACAGTGTACTGGACGTTCCACATATGAACACCTTATATAACCGTCGAGAAAGCGCAGATCTGGTTTTCCTTATCAAAGTCCTCTATGGCATGGCCATAGAGAACTTCAGTACTGTTCTCACAAATATATTTTAAACTTGCTCGGACAGTGACCCGTTTGACAACGTATTTTTATTCCTCTCGCACGATAAATATATTGGACATCATATTTGGTATCAGTCGGATATATAATAGCATTGTAAGTCATCTTGATAATTTTTGTGTGACTGAATTTGTCAGATCTGTTGGTGTCTTGTATGAGGCTCGCTAAACGTATTGTGATTAAGATTTTATTATTTATTATTTTTTCGTACGGTATATTTCTTTTTTTTTGTGGCAGTCTTCTACCTCGCGTTTGGACCCTGTATTTCGTTCTTTACTTGTTGTGTAAGTCGTATCTTTGTGTCAGCATGATTTGTATGTATCATATATTTTGCTCAATGACTTGAGTTATTTTTCCCGTTTATATTGTAGTGTGTAAGTTTCCGTGTGCCAGTACTCACAGCGCATGGTCGTTCCCGGACACTTAATAAAAAGCTCTTCAATCATGATTCTTCTTATTATTATTGTTATTATTATTATTACAATAAAAAATGTAGATCATATGTAAATATTAATAAAAACCTATGCACTGTTTATTCACGATTTTTTTGTGAATGATTTTAGGACATTTTTGTACGCCTCCCCTCTGGATAATGTATACACAGGTAGCAGTGAGCTCTAGGCCACAATTTGCCAAATGTGTGGGCCAAGAAGCCAAATGTGACCTTCTTTGGTAAGAGGGTATTTTGGCCCTAATCCGCAAAGGAAGTGCCGAGCTAGACTTCACTCCCTGGTAGTTCGGCTGTTATCTGCTGCTCTTTGGGCCCAAATGACCAGACAAGTGCGATATACTTACTGCCTGGTAGTTCAGCTGATGAAGTATTGGTATTATGCGGGTGGTCTGCAACTTATTTAAATATAAATCAAGTTCAGTACTACTCGCAACATTTGAATTTATTTTGGGTGTCTCTTGAGTTTTTCAGGACAAAGGTGGGCGCAAATATTGGTCGCGGCTGGGCCAGGCAGCGGCGATTTGGCAAATTCAGATTGCGCCGGATTGTTGTACCTGCGGGTGTGTTCACACGCCTATGTCAGGACGCGCCGTGAGACTGGTTCGACGTTACAGACACTGCTGCCACCAAGCAAGCGCTGCGTGAGGCTGATGTGCGCACGTCTCCTCAACAGATACCATTATTAGGCGGCGCATTGCAAAAGTTAACATAGATATGTGCGTGTCTTGCATTGTGATTTAGCACTGTCAAAGCCAAGCGATAACAAAGAAGCGGAAGCGACCGTGGCTTTGTAATACCGTGCCCGCTTCACACTCAAGGGAACTAAAATGAAATCCGGGCGGAGACGATCTTATTTAACGGTGCTTTCAAGCATTTGACAGCATCAACCCAGGCACTCATTTCTCTCACATTCCTTTACGCCATCTTCCCTTCGCCTCTAACCATCTCAGACCAGAGTTGGGAGGCGGGGGGATGTGTTCAATATTGCTTGCCAACATTGAAACGTTCACATTAAACTCTTAACCGAGAGTGGCGAAGCTATTTTGCAGGTGCTCAACTGTTATTTGCAAAAACCCCATTTGACTTGACAGTCTTCATCATGAAAAGGCTACTGTCGCGGACACATACGTGCTGTAGCGAACGCTTCCATGCAAGGCCGTTGTAAGATTTCGTAGACTTGAAAACTTTACTTGAGGGAGGCCAGACGGAACACTTATCAAGGTTGTTCGATACAAATGCATCCTTTCTAGAATGGAAAGTTGGGCGAGTTGGTATGAATGCGTTTTGAAAAACAGCGCGAATAACACACGCGCGCTTAATGGCGAATGACTGGTGCAAGAGGAAAAAGAAGCGGCAATCCTCGCGTAAATTTCTCTGTATGTCTTCTGAGTAGATAGTTGATAGTCAGCGCCTCGTCCTGTGTGTTCTCTTCTTGTCCGTGTGTTATTCGCGCTGTTTTCAAAAATGGATGCATCCTTTACCACATTCTTGGCAAGGGGATTAGGAATACAGCAAATTATTTCCAGCAAATTTTCTGAGCATGTTCAATTAACGCAGCGGCTTGTAAAGCGTTTGCAACCAAGCACACCTCTTGTCCTTTTGTTTGGGAGGGAAAGAGAGGGGTCATTATTAGTGGCCTACGGGGGCCTTAAAATATTCCTCTGTGGGTCGCAATCGGCCACGGCGGACGCCGGTTTCCGAACCTTGGTCTAGATGCAAATCTCTTGACTCTTTTTGTGACGTAGACAGATCACGTAATCGTATTATATGAACATTCGGTTACCCATATGGTTCTCATATTTCGCTAACATCTGGATACTCATTACCTGCGTGCCCGCTTCCTGACACCACTGTAGCTAAATGAGCGTGCGGAAAGATACGCGGTCGTTTGGGATTGGCTACGCTAGCGCGCTGGCGGGGCGGCGCATCACCTTCTAATGAAGTGCTGCAGAATGTCTTATTTACCCGTGAATGAAAACTGCCTAATTATTCGAAGTAAATTTTTATGCCAAGAAGTCGAAATCAGAGCTCCTCTGACTCTAGGTTTCGTCATGTGTAGAAATTTGACTGAAAACATTTATGGTAAAATAGCCTAAAAATATAGCTATCTTAAAACAGCCAAAATTGTTCACATAGTTTCCTTTTTAAAATTAAAAAAATATACTGCTCTAATTCAAAACATTAGTTTCAAACATGTCGGATCATGCCTGCATGTAATATTGCCATATTGATGTTGGGTTTAATTGGAAACGAAGGGTTTCTTAAATTGCTGAGAATATACCTATGAAAAGATAGCTATTTATAAAAATAAAGTGTCTCTTTAAAATGCTATATTTTATGCCAAGCAGTTTAATAAATGCAGTAGTATTTACTGCAGAGGAGAAAATTATTATTTATGACCTGTCGAACAGAGATATATTAGTGCTTAAAAGAACAAATGTTTGATTTTATACTTCATAATAAATTATAAGTCGAAACGTTTACTGCATAAAAGACCTCGCTATTTCAAAATTGTAGTTCGATTTAAGATCATGAATGTACAATACATCTTAACACAATGTCGTTTTGCAGATGTCCACGAGTACTCAAATTTACCGACATGCTTATTGGTGCATTAAAATTGTTTATCTCAATCTGCCACTGCTTTTTTGTGTTCTTCAACAAACTTATTACGGACATTGATTGGAAATCTAATATGTCGGTACAGATTGAATGCAATATTTTCCAGAGGTCTACAAAGTATTACAAATATTAGTGTATATGAATCGGTCTTTGGATATTCGTTCTCCTCCATCTTTATAATGGGCTTCATTTCTCATACACTTACTCGTCGACGTATTCTTAGATCTCTCGAGTCACTTCAGTCATTCAGACTTTAGAAGTTATTCCGTTCTGGGATAATACTGAACAAATGTTTGTAATCGATTCAGTTTCCGTCGTTCTGTTAGGATGTACCAAATAGGCTTCGCTACACCTTCCCGCAAAGCCGCTTTAAAAACATCGTAAGGATCACAGAAATCGGCACTCGATCCAGGAGTTTCTTTTCTGACAGGCACAAGATCACCATTATTAGCTTTGCTATTGTGATGTTATGTCTATTACCAATTTGCGATTCATCTGGTTTTGGTACTTGCTTTACGGCGTTTGTCATGGGTGCCTTTTATGTGTAGCAATCTTTTTGTCAGGCAGAGCCTGTGATCGGCCGGCAGAAAATAAACTTTTCAATTCACGCAAAGGTCGGGCTACCTCCAAGGACGCACGTGTAAGACCTCTTAAAGTGAGATACTATCGCGTCTAGACAGTGCTTCCAGCCACCAGGAAAACAAGAGTACATGGTGATATATTACTTGAGGTTTCGAATCACTCGCTTAGCGAGAACGTTGACTGCTGCTTAATACGGTGCAGGGAACTCGAGTAAACCACATTGCTCCTGTGCCCATTGCTGGAGAAACGTGCTTCGGAAGGCTGGTTCACTGTCAAATTTGGGTAAATTAATGTCAGGTAAAATATGGTAGCTGAGCAGTGTTCTGAAACTGCTTGCGCCGTTATTCCCAGCTCGTGCGGCCACCCTTGTGGTGCAGTCATCAATGAAAGTAAAAGACGCTAGTGCATGTTTTACTTCTTCGCACTTTTTTTTAATTCATCGAAATCGAGGTGCACATTCTCAGAGGCGTTTTCGAGTACTCAGAAGTGCCTGTAGTGCTATCACGACAATCGGAGGGCAAGAAGATAAAACTTGAATCACAGGGAAGTAGGCGTACTCGACCCCGGCTGAAAGGTATTGTGAAGGCTGTGTTAATATTAGCATAATGTTGTAGAGGGAGCTGCCAAAATGACTTGCTAAGTGAACGCGCGAAGAGCATCACATCATCCTGATCCATCAAGGACGGCTTTGATTCAGGGTGTAGCAAAAGGTGCTCGTTTAAATCACGGTAGTTTGTGCATAGACTGACTTTTTCATGTTCTTTAGTTGCAATATCAATTGGTGACGCAAGCGGATCAACCGAAGGTCGAATAATGGCCGCATCAAGTATGCTCTGTAGTTCGTCCTTGAGCAACAATTTTTCTTCTCTATTCATGCTGTACGGCGTTTGTTCATGCCACTGCTTCTTGCAGATGTTGAGCGACACCGTCAATGATGTGGCAGCTAGATGGTGGCACCCAACGCAGGGCAATTTAAATTTAAGAATAGGAATTTATTGAGCTGCAGCAATAATGTTCAGTGATTCGTCAGGGTGTTTGTTTGCCGAAAATCTTCGGTCTGCACAGTCGGTCGTCCTACCGTCACTTCATCATCCGAGGACGTTTTTGTTTTGAATCGCCTCAAGTCTGGCTGGCACAATAGGAACTCGTAGCCCACTCTATAAATAACCAGAACCGCCACTTTATTAGTCTTGCCCTCTTAACCAACGGTAATCATTTCGCATTCCTTATATCGGCTTTTATTGCATTTGAAACTTTAAACTTTATTTTCCTTTCCCAAGTAGGTTTGATATACTTTGTGTTTTTTCTTATGAAATATTGATACTGAAGCGCCGCTGCTATCGACAAGGATACGCGTCGCACTGACATCAATATAAAGGGTGATTTATAACAGGCTTAAAAACTAGTAAACCGCCTAATTTAGCATCTTGGGCGGCATCGATTACCTGGGCTTACACGTTTTTCTTTCCCCTGTTCTAAAATTGTCATCTTCTACAAAACGTGCGCAAAGTCTACTTATCTTTTCTGGTTAAAGTAAGAGCCTGGTGTGTAGTTGTATGGCTGTTCCGGCGGACGTCATAGTTACGCATGCCGTTTGATGTCGCGCGCTATGACACTGTGCGAGGTTGAACTTTCTGTCCCTTACATTGCTGGAGCTTGGTGTCATAGACGCACAGCTAGAGGAGGAAAGTTTTTTCCTATGGAGAATATGGAGATTCCTTGCAAGTTGTTTTATTAAGTTTCTTATAAATTTGGGGTTGCTCCTTGCCTGACTTTTTTTTACACGTGCCAATTCAGCAGTACTGAGGGTCTCTTGGACGAATAAGGAAGTTTGGGCTTAATAAATTAGAAAGGCCTTTAAAAAAAAAGTCTATGCGCAGGCTTGTCTCGTACTTGCAGAAGACAGCTGATCCAAACATCTGCTGGGTTGCTCTTAAAGCTTTTAAGAAAACGTTTTTTATAACACGTCAGTTTGCGTGCGGGTTATCCACTAGGATAAGTTAATACCAATTATTTTCAATATCTTTCTATAAAGGACATGTTCTTGATGGTTCTCGCCGGAAGCATAATAAAACAAGTAAATATATATTTCTGAACTTGAAGAATGACCATCAATGATGTCTAGCTTTACTGTCTCGAATCTCGGTATTTATTTGTCTTTAATGAAATAAAAATGTCCAACTTTAGCCCTTTTTGCTGGTGTTTTTCTGATCTTATATTTGAAGGATTTATAGCACCATCGCACAGTGCAAAGCCTCTGAATACTCTCCGGCATGCCCTTGATACTACACTTGAAAAATTTTACATTGCAGAAAATCCTTCAATAATCTTGAAGTAAAACGTTTAGAGAGTGCAAAACCATTCAAACATTCAGCTTCTACAGGATTTTTTTCGATAGTTTAACGAGGTCACACCTAATGTTTAATTACATTGCAGAATATTGTTCGAAACGTTCTCTTGTGCTGGTTTCCATTTCTTCAGCGGAGTAACTTGCGCCAAACATCCCGAACCCAGAAATCACTGCCTCGTGGGGTTTTCGAGCTAAACCACTTTCTATCTCAGTATCTTTGAAGCATACCGGATTAGACAAAATACTGTGCGTATAATTGCAGCAATTTATGCGTTTAGAGAAGAAATACTTCTTCAGCAGGCAGAAATCTATCGAGTTCCAGATGCTTCATCACTGTAGTTGACGAGGCGTGTAGCTCCGAATTCGCAAAAACATGAGCCCATGGCAAAAAAAACTAATTTACTTGGAGCGCATATTGAACCCGGCTCATTTCTAGTAGAGAGTACACTTAGTTTACCTAACTCCATAATAGCGGAGTGGCAACCTCGCGTCGAGAGAACGCATGCAGATTGAGCTGCCCACGTTGTCGCACTCCTGCGCTGCTCCGACAAAGAAGGTTGCCTTTGACGCACCGAAATGCTGGAATCGCCAAGACAGGATGGACCGCTGTACCCACTGTGTAGACCGCTTCCCCCGACAATAGATGGCGGCAGGCATCCCTCCCAATTGAATGGAGAAAATCCCAAATATGCGCGCGCTCAGCCATTCCAAATATTCAAAGCCTGTGGGCCCCAAGGCCATTATATTTTTGCGGATTGAGATATATTCCTCTAGTAAATTAGATGGTAAATTACTCCGAGAGGTCTAGCAGGGCTGGGAGCGTTAATGTAAGCAAAAACACGGGCGGCGGCGATCAATTCTGTGAGTACCCAAGTCACACGCGGCCGAGGACCACACGAGATTGTCCGATTCTTCTGGAAGTCCCTGCTATCACAAACTACACACATACATATATAGGCACGGTGATAATAACTTGGTATCTTGGAAAGGAGTGTGCCAACGGAGCATTAGAAGTGCATTTTGAGGCTTTACGTATTTGTTTGAAAAAACCGTTAAGGTTACTCTATTGCGGTTTTTGAAGTATAAACTTTGTGAACATGCCCTAAGTAATTATGGAGCATGATAACTGAAACGCACTCCCAGTTTCACCGAGTCGCGAACATTCCAAGGGATAACACAAGTTCGAAAATTGAGCCTGGGGCCGTACGGGAACCAAGACAAAAATCAATCCCACTGAATGTCTTTTAGCGCTGTTAAATCGTAAAAATAGTTTGGAAAAGGATAAAAAGTAATTAACAAGTTTCTTTTGCTTACTTTCGCTCATGCGTTACCACGGTTTAAATGCGCGATAAAAAAATGTAAAATAATCTATTTCTTGCAGTTGGAAGCTGCCACGAGAACGATCTTTCAAATCGGTCTTCACTTTCCAGGTGATTTGTCCGAAACCCAATCCAATGTTCCAAACTAATATATATCTTCAAGCAATCACCTGTCGGGTAGTCCTCTCCGTTTTTACCCACGACTCGCCTCCTACGGCCAGCTCTTATCCCAGCTTCACAACAGCCGGCATCTCTGCGAGGCAGTAAGCTCCGGACCGGACAGAGGAGATAAAGGCTACCAGAAATTTGCATGCGAATTAAGACCTCCGACCAAAGTTTGTTCGGCTAAGCGAGCACCCAGAATAATGCCGTAGGGGCACCTCGGATTTATCCAATCCCTGTCTGCCCCTTTCAGCACTCTCTGTACTTCGAAATTTTCTGGGAGAACACACGTCTATCTCGCTCTCATATGATACCCTAAAGGTCGGGGACGATCTAGCACATTCATTAGCGTGCCTGGCCCACTAATATATTCGGCTAACCCTGTAAACAAAGCTTGAGTTCGCGCGTCGTTTATGGCCGATTCACACGACGGACTGATCCGCGGACGGATTGATCACGTGACGACATGTCCGCGGATCGTCTGTCTCCCAAGCGCATCCACACGAGGGACACGACGAGCAGACGCCAGCGAGGACGGACCGAACCTGTTCGCCACTCCACAGTGCCGCGAAACTCCAACACCGCACCGTGGCACCGTTGTCCAAGAGAGAAATCGACGTTTGCTACCGCGATAATGAATCGTACGCCGCTGTTACGTGCAGATCGAGACAAAACACCGTGATAGGCTTCGCGCGAAGCGCCACAAGCTTTACTGACCCAAAGCATGAGAGTGACACAGGCATGGTCCTGCTCGAGAAGGGTTCCGCGTAGAAGCGACGAAGTTCTGGGCTCGCGGAGGGGCGTTCGAAGATGCCTTCACGCACTCCGCGCTCGTGCACAACACTCAAGTACACCACATCCACAAGAGAGGTCTTGCTCGGTGAAATCCTGATTGGACGTGCAAGAATTATCGCGGCGTGCTAGACGAGTTTTGACGGGAGCTTCTTGACGCGGACCCGGAGCAGTACCGGAACCTGCGTCGCGTCAGCCAGACAAGTTTCTGCAGCTTCTTTCACACGTGAAACCAAGAAACGCGCGACAAAATGAACCAGCGAACGCACAAAACACAACGATGCGCCATTTTTGTTTTCATCGCCCAGAAAGAAAACAAAAAAAAAGAGAAAACAATGTGCCGTTGCCAGACTAAACGCTTTTCAAGTCGCTCTCCCGCCAAAAGTCCGCGAGTGAAAAAGGCGCTCGACTTTATCAGTCCGCGCGTCCGCGGAGGAGGCGCGGATCGCAGGAATCGGTGACGTGCCGGTCACGTGGTACACGGTCCGCGGACGAAAATCGCGATTCGGTCCGTCGTGTGAATCGGCTATTGCGGGAAGCAGGGTTTGCTCGCGGATGTGTTTGGTCGGCCCACATAACGTGGTGAGATTCAAGCGTATAATTTGACAAAAAGTCTCAAAGATGGTTTCGAATACGATTCGATCCTTTTTGCCGAGGTAATCGCCGGCATGACCGCCTTTTTTGACATACTGACACAAATCCATCACCTCAGGGTGTCTCGAGTTCCTTCGAGATATTAACATGAGTTGAACAAAAAAATCGATGTTTTATAGGTAATACGTTACAATATTCTCAAAATTTTCATAGTAAAGTAAGTTACAAATCAAGCTTTAGTAAGGCGTGTAGTATTCGTGAATTTCTGCACACTAGTATGACCGTGAAAAAAAAAAACCTAAACGCGGTTGCACGACCCTTATCCGAGCACATTAATAAGGGCACCACATATGTCAAAACTTATACTCTGTGAGAATGAAGTAAGAAGCATAATTTCAAATATATAGTTTTTGCGGGAACTACAAAATACAAAAAACATTCCTAGACAGAAACATTTTATATAGGGCTTTTCGTAACAAAAAAATGCAACATTGGTTTCCAAGATTGTCCGTGTGTGAAACCTATTATTTAACTTTTCACTGAAGCCACGCCCCTTCGCCAACCAATGTCGCCCACGTACTGGGGGTTTCTCAGCCCTTTTGTAATTATATTAGATTTCAATTAGTTTTTTAAGTTCTTCAACCTCTTATGTGAAAAACCGCAATTGCATGTAGGGAAAAAGCCAAATATCTGGATCCTTTTTTTCTATTTGGACACGCACTACGAGTGCACTCTTTTGCTGCTGCGAAAAGTTGAATCACTTAAGCGTGCCGTGCCCCGTTGTAAAGGGTTGTGTATCCAGATTACATGTTATGTAATCGGTTCAGCTTGATTCGGCAACATCCAAAAGCTGCGACTCCGGCGACCAATTCACAACACCTGTGTTTGGCAAGTGAAACGCTACAATGGGCACGCGCTCCTCCTGTGGAAGGACGTGCTTCGTTCGCTTTCCTGCAGAAATTGACTCAGACAGTCAGTATGTATCGCGTTTGGCCCTGTTATTTTGAAAGAAAGCCGTCTATCTCTCATCCCAGCTGCTTGAACTATACGTGTACATTTTCCCAAGTGACAGCTGAGGTTGATTGACCAGGAATAAGCCGGGTCCAAGTAAAATATTGGTTCCGTAAATGTTAAGAAAGATAAAAAAAATATATATATATATATCCCCATATTTATTACTACGAAATGTATATCACCCCGCGAAAATGCAATGGTCTTCGCACCGAGATTGTTGGTTAGTTGAAACGGTCGGAGTCGCGCAGCCTCAGCGTTTTCCCTTTAGAATTGGGAGAGAGGCTGCAGCGAAACATCGTGCAAACCCGTCAAGGCAGTGAAGCCGCCCGTCTTTGTCGTCTTGGCAAATCCAGTATCTCGGTGCCCAGGCAGCAGCCCTCTCTCTCCACTGATCGCAAAAGCGCAACAGCGCTTGCAGAAAAATTTGCATGCACTCTCTAGGACCCGAGAAATCCGCACCGCCAGATGATAGTTTGGCGCTTTATATTGTCTGTTTAGTTCAAATGGGCGGAGTAGCGAGTTTGACCCTACTATAGTATTGTGTTAATAGTTTTAGCAACAGTAAGCCTTTCTTTTAATGTTATAGTCATCAAGCGATCGAGTCTCGGTGGCGAGTCAAGGATGCCCTCGCAAGTCTGTTCACTACCGCGCTTGCGTTCAACCACAAGACCTGGCACCAAAATCCACATGGCCATAAATCATTTGTTAGACGAAACTCGAACGCTCTACATATTGTTACTGTTGTTAAGCCGAATAAGGTGATTTCACTTTTTGAACCAACAGCATCACTCTGTGAAACGTTCCGTGTTGGCGTGGCATATCGTTTCCAACTGACTTTTTTTACGCTGGCTGTTAAACAAAACAAAAACGAATTTATTTTTCGTCGGAAGAAAGTTTTACAAATTCACACTGTGAGGCATTTGTACGCCGTAGGAAGCACAGAACCGAAACTGCTTGCATGGATAACTTAAAAACCGCATTTTTGGAACAAAGGATTAATATGTAATGACAACTTTCTGGCTTGCTCAAACTTCTGCTTTATTGTATTGGCAGGATTTCTGGATATATGCGCCTAATTATTTGCATGGTTAGGCTTCACAAATCGCCGTTTCAATCCCCCTAAAATAGTCCTTTATTGTTGCTCTCGTTATATGAGTGAGATTTCTTTCCGTAAAATTAATTAGCACACTCTTGAATACTCAAAAAGCACCGGGAAATTAAGCGGGTGAATGTACCCCAATTAAACGTTAAGCATAATTATATGGTCAGCTGAGTATTTTGCATCGCTTATTGTAGAAAACGCAGCCTTATTGTAATCGGCGTGCACTGTACTTTCAGCTCAGATTTAGGACTTGACAAAATATTAGGAGCGAAATGTTGATGAACAAAATTCTATATACCTTTTTGGTAAGCAACAATTTACCCATTTTGTAAAAAACAAATTGTTTGCCCTTGAACATATCTTTTGTTTTTCGTTTCAGTATGGAAGCCCGAAATAGCTGACTATAGAGCCGTTGCCCAAACAAGACATTTCCGATAAACCCGTAAAAATTCCGTTTTAAGAAAACTTTAGCAAGAGCTTTGGTTTGGTTTGACTTCTTGGCGTTAATTACTGTAGAAAAAAGTAAAATGATTAAGTGTGCAACTTAGCCGCTCTTCCAAATGCATCAAGTGTATGCCAAAGCGTTTTGTTATTTTTGTTTTATCGAGCACTTTGTCATGCCTGTTTACCCCCAGGAAAGGGAAGGATATCCGGATCCGCTTCTGAAACATCTTTAGAATAATTATAACGTCGGTTGGGTATTTGAGGGTATCGACAAACTTTAAATAAGAATCATTGTTCTTTTTTTCAATTTGCCGGTAATGTTTTGCATTTAAACACTACCTTCAAAGTCTAAACTCAAATTTTTCGTTGATCTATTTTGCGTGTAGAATCGTTTACGTAAGTCTCTATATTGAAAATTAGGCGGCCCTTTGATATACTTAGCTTTAGGTTACCTTCTTCATTCGTAAATTGTTTTCTCAACACTACTCATTGAAAAATATGTGTATCTTCCTTCAACTCTAGCCATAATTTTTCCATCCATTTTTAATACTTTTTAGGCCTCTGAAACTTTCTTGAACCATGGACCAAACCGATTTTCAAAGTTAATAAAGACCTGACTTTAGCGTGCTTAGTAATATTATGGTTACATTTACAATAAGTGTCTTGCACGTGACGTCATTGGTTCAGCGTCTTCAAAAACTACAATACCTAACATCAATAAGTCGACGGCGGACAGTGCAAGGACGCTTTGCTTTATTTTGCATAATCATTTCGCACGTAAGCGATTTTAAAGTAGCGTTAGATTTCGCGTTAGCAACGGTCCAGCGTGTTCAAAAACTACAATACTTACAACAATAATGAGTCGATGGCGGACTGTGCAGGGTCGACTTGCTTACTTGCTTTAGTTTGCATAACCGTCTGCACGTAAGCGATTTGAAATTAGTGTCGAATTTCACGTTAGCAAAAAATACAAGCGAGCAGACGGATCAGACATTTACATAACTCAAAAGGCACGTTTGGGGACGTGCTTAGGGTGTTCAAACTCAAGCTCACTCTGCTATTCTATTCTTTTGTTCAGAGCCGCTCGGCTGCGTTTGCTGGTGTTTCTTTGAACGCCGAGGATCCGACTTAAGCGCCGGGTCATTGCAAGCCCCGAATAAAGACTAGTATGCACAAACCTTAAGTACCAGCTAATGCTCTTTTGTGTTCCCGACTCTTCTGGCTGGTACAATCGATCACGTTTTTAAGAAGTCCTAGTGATCTGGAAAACACTGCCTTCGCGGCGTCCGCGCAAAAAGTTACAAGAGGAAGGCAGACAAAAATCACCGACATTTATACCCGCGAGAGATTGAGACGGAAGTAGCGTTTCATCATAGTCTCATGCAAGAACCGTATAGATCATGTTTGTTTAGTCATCCCAATCTTGGATAGTTCAAACTTCGGGTATGGGGGAAAACATAAATTTACCTTTGCCAAGCAAATGAACGTGTTCACAATTTTCATCCCGCCTGTCACTCCTTCTGGTTTTAAATCTTCAATACATTTTATACATAATCCAGGTTTTAATTCCTTGTTTTTTTCTTGTCGCAAATAACGGGTGCTTTAACTACGTGCTTGGGGACGATGGCAAAGAAGAAGAGCAAAAGCTTCTCCGCCACTTGAGTTTCCATTTCGGAGTTTGTACACCTGATACAGAAATCCTGATGCCCGCGAAGTGATCTTGAAATTAATTATCTCCGCAGCACAAACATCTGTGTGTTTCAGTGCTAAGTCTTATTTTTGGTTACATAGTTCTTTAAAGCAATAAAAATGAATTCACTTTCTTGTGTCCTCAATGATCTCTGTCCTAAAAATGCAGCGAAATTTATAATAGCCAGTTTTATATAAATGGAAGTGGTAATCTATGCTTCATATTGTTGTACTGACTTGTAACAGGCTTGAGCTGAGCTCGTTGGTTCATACTTGAATTAAGGCCAGCTGAACTAGAAAAAAACATACACATAAAGAAAGTACCATTCGCACCACTGGCCAAATAACTGATTTTCTTTTTCTTCGTCTTCTACTACGAGCCGCACTTGAGGGAACAATTCTATTTTCCTCTGTTTTGCTTCCTAATTCACCTTAAAAATTTACCCCGAAGAAATATGTTTCTCTTCGTGCAGCACGAGAGAAGGTGCACTAATGCAGTCATCGCCTTTTTCCTCAATGGCAAGTGCCTCTAGAATTTCACGTCCCAGTTTTTGTCTTGTTCCTTGCCACGATGTTTACGTCGTAGAACCGTGCCGAACATTGACACGGACGACAATGTGTTGGCAAGTGTCCTCCTGCTGACAGGGTTTTCACTGATGCAGCGTGCTCCCTCGTCCGATCGTTAATGCATCGGCCGGTTTGTCCGATGTAACCTCGTCCGCATGTCAGCGCAATGTGGTACACCACCTCCTTTTCACACAGGGCGTATGGAGACTTGTGAACTGTGCCACACCTCTTCTCGTTGTTACTTCGCTCCTGGTTACCCCTGCGACACATGCACGAGAAGAAAAATATTTCTTCGGGGTTAAAAAATTTTAAGGTGAATTAGGAAGCAAAAAGAGGAAAAGAGAATTGTTCCCTCAGGTGGGGCTCGAAGTAGAAGAGGAAGAAAGAGAAAACAGTTGTTAGTCCAGCGGTGTGAATGGCCTTGTCTTTATGTGTGTATGTTTTCTCTAGTTCAGCTGGGCTTAAGTCATGTACTGACTTGTTATACATTTGATCTTATGGAGCATGCTCTGTATTGTCAGGAATGACAATTGATGAGGCGACGAAGGAACGAAGGAAGCTAAACGTTTAAGGAGGTTAAGTTGTGCTGAAAACGAAAACAAAAACAGGCTAGCGTCGCAGGCGACAATGTCGACGAAACAGCAGGATCGAACGCTGGGGCTGACACTGACTCCGGCTCGCCACATGGAGGAGCCTCTAATATGCAGTCGGCAGCAAACGTTTGCGTGGCACGGGAGCGCCAGCCGGAAATACTGGCTGCGCCTTTACATGGCACGGTGCCGCCTCAAGTCTCACGCTTTGCACATGCGCCACCTTTACTGTTCACAGTCGCGTTGTGGTTTTTTCATTCGTTTCTGTTCAACGCCCATGAGATCACAGGGACTGGCGCAAGGTTCCGCGCAATGTTATCTGTAGCATGCGTGAGCTCCGTCACCCATCTCGGTGGATGAGGCAGACGCGCGTCATGATGGCTGACAAAGCGGCTCCTTGCGCCATTTCTGGTTATCTCGCGCACGTCGGGCTGGAAGCGAGTAGAAAAGACATCACTGTGAGACTGAAAGGAAGCGCATCTTTGAAGTGGGAATCATTAGGGCGGGCACGCGCCGTCAGAAGGCGCAGCCAGTCATTTCGGCTGACGCTTCTGCGTCCCGCAAACTTTTGCTGCCGACTGTACTCGCATGGGCGCTTCGAACAATCGGTGTAGATGGTTCGGTGCGTAGAACATTTGGACCTAAAATAAGCAACAGGGTAATTGAATTCACCAAAACATGATATTTACCGAACTAACAGAAAGTTGCGTCTCTCCCAGGCTTGCAACCTCGGCACTTTGCGTGGGAGCCGAGCACGACAACCATTCGACCACGGGCGCGCTTGCCCGGTGCCCCGCGAGGCATTACTTCCCCCTCTAAAAAGATCACCGTCTCGATGCAACATGTCAGAAAACAAAACAGAGAATAACAAACAAATGAATGGGAGATTGCGGAGGCTGGTAAAACACAGCCCCATCAAAGCTTAGCAAGGGATCATAGTTCACAGTTTTATCGTGCGTAACACAGCTTGAGTCGAACAACGTGGACCCTTTCGGGTTGTGCTGGTCGGCGTGATAATGTTCTTCCCTTGTCGGACATCACCTCAAAGTTCAGATCTCCGAGTTGACGAAGTACCTTGTAGGGTCTGAAGTAGCGCTTCACGAGTTTCTCGTTTTGACCGCGTCTGTCATATCGGAGTCCAGACCCAGACGCGGTCTCCAGGCTTGAAGCGAACGTCGATCCGACGGAGGTTGTACCGGGTAGCGTCAACATGTTGTCGACCTTGAATCCGGAGTCCGGCGAGCTCTCTAGCTACTTCAGCTCGTTGAGCAACCAACTGGGCGTCGTGGCTCCCATCATCAGCTGATTCGTCGGGCAGGATGGCGTCTAGCATGGTGGGTACGTTTCGGCGATGCACATGCTGAAACGGTGTTACTTCTGTGGTCTCTTGGGCCGCCCTGTAGGCACGCACGACGTATGTTAACACCTCGTCTCCACGTATTGGGCTGTACATCGACATACATGGAGATCATGTCGGCGATAGCTTTCCTTGGCAGTTTTGTTAGTCCATTTGTCTGCATATGGTATGCTGTGGTTCGTCGGTGGTTGGTGCTACTGAGACGAAGAATCTCTTGCGTCAGCTGGTTCATGAACGATGATCCACGGTCTCCAATGAGGACTTTGGGAGCGGCGTGCCGGAGGACGATGGTCTCAATGAAAAAACTTGTCGACTTCAACAGCCGTATCTGATGGAAAGGGCTGCATCTCGGCGTACCGTGCGAGATAATATGTCGCGATGATTATCAATCGGTTTCCTTGTGTTGATAGTGTATACGGTTCAAATAAATCTGTTTCGATTTACTGGAATGGTGAAGGTGACGGCGAAATAGGCTGAAGAAATCCTGCCGGTCTCGTCGGTAGTTTCTTAAGTCGTTTACACTCGTGGCAAGATCGGGTGTAATGATGGACTCTCTTCGCAAGCTTGGGCCAGTAGTACTTATAGAGTATCCTGGCAATAGTCATTCTGAAGTCAAGGTGTCCCGCAGTCAGGTCATCGTGTCAGCCTTGAAGTATATCTTTTCGAAGACTGGAAGGAATCGCCAACAGCCCCGCCGTGTTGTTGTCGCTAAAGGTCTCCTTGTACAACACGCCTTGTCGGATGAAGATGGTCGCCAGTGTTTGTATTAAAACGGGAGTATCGCACTTCATTCTCCCTCTAGGTGCTCGATGAGTCCGCGCAGTTCAAGATCATCTCTCCGGAGTGCTGCCGTGTCACTACCATCTATTGTGCCTGAGGAACCACTCGTCGTCGTCGTCTTCAATGCAGGCAGGACCGTCCCCGACGGGGTCCTTTGACAGACAATCGGCGTCACTGTGCTTTCGGCCGTACTTGTACACAACGGTTATGGCAAAATCCTGCAGTGGTGAGCTTCCACGAGTGAGGCTTCTTGAGGGGTCCTTCAAGTTTGCGAGTCAGCACAGCGAGTGGTGGTCTGTAACCGCTCCGAACGGACTTCCGTAAACGTACGAGCGAAATTTCGAGATAGACCAGACGACGGTGAGGCATTATTTATCCGTCGTAGCATAATAACCCTCCTCCTAGGAGAGTGTCCGTCTTGCATATGTGATTCCCCGCTCTGTTCCCTCTTGTTTTTGAACCAGCACTGCACCAAACACCGCGTTACTTACGTCCGTGTAAGTTTTTGTTTGGGCATGGTGATACGAAATGGCCAAGGAATGTAGGTATTTAAAGTTTTCGTTCAAGCTCGTCGAACACCACCTTGTGGTCTTCGTCCACTGAATCTTTACGTCGTCTTTTGTAAGGTATGTCGGTGGCGCAGAAAGCTTTGAAGAACTCTAGAACGAAGCACCTCGAGTAGGCACAGAGGCCTACTAATCTTCTTATGGCATTTTTGTCCGACAGAAGAAAAATGCGGCTACAGCGCTCTAGTTCTCGGAGCCAGGACGAACACCTTCGCTGCTCACGACGTGGCCTAGAAATTTCAGCTGACCTTAAGCCAACCGGCATTTTGTTAGCTTGAGAGTTAGTCCAGCGGCCTTGATGGCTTGATGTACGGCACGGATGTCGTCGTAAGGGCTCGTCGAAATTGCTGGCGAACACCACAACGTCGTCGAGGTAGACGACGCAGCCCTGCCATTTTAAGCCCTCTAGCACGGTGTCTATGACACGCTGGGTGGTCGCCGGCGCTGTGCACAGTCGGAGAGGTATCACTTTAAATTTGTACAGTCCGTCGGGCGTGACGAAGGCAGTTTTCTCCCGGTCCCTTTCGTCAACTTCGATCTGTCAGTATCCACTCTTCAAGTCCATCGAAGAAAAGTATCGGGAGAGGCGCAAGCGCTTTTGAGTATTGTCGATACGGGTGAGCGGGTAGACGTCTTTCTTTTCACATAATAGAGAAGAATATTGTACACAGAATCTCTGGGTTCCGTCCTTTTTACTAGCACGACTGGTGAAGCCCATGGTCTGCTTGACACATGGAAAATATCGTCATCAAGCATTTCCTGAACCTGTTTGTGGATGACTTCTCTCTCTTTGAAAACGACACGGTACGGTGACTGGTGGCTCTAATAACACAGCGACCGTCGATCGGCCGTGCGCCACACATCCTTCTTCCTAGATGAGGGTTGTTCGGTGCAAAGGACCTTGGGCTGCCCTTCCCGTCATCGAAAAGTCTTCGGCACTAATAGCTCACATCGAGGTGGCGTTGAATACTGCCCGGCAGCTGTCGCCGGTCTCCGAGCTACTGCGGCGTGGGTCAGAGTAGGCTCCGCGGGTGCTGCAACGCCGGAAGTAGCCTCCGGTTGGATTGCCCGAAGAACTTGATCGCGAACAATTCCGCTATCGACAGCGATACCAGCTGGTTGGCAGCAGGAAGGCGCTTGCTTAGCTCTTTTCCGACGACGTCGCGAATGTTCTCGTGAATGCCTGGGATGCCATAACCAAGATCGCGACTAAATGGCACGAGGGCAGCGATGACGGGTAGTCTCTGGTAGTGACTGGCTCGGGCCTTCCAAAGTACGCTCGATGTTAGTGGCATCGATGACAACATTTTCGACTGTTGTCGGAGAGATGCGGACGAGGCTTCCAAAGATGTCATCTATCGCCCCGCGCATGAGGATCCGCAGCGTCTTGTCGTCGGTGGCTTGCGGGTCAGCACAGCCGCTCAGGCGCAGGACATCTTCCACGAAGCCAGAGACTGTCTGGTTGGGGCCCTGAGTTCTGCTTCGAAGAAGGTTTGCGGCTCTCTCTCGGCGGTGTTGATTGACCAACGTCCCCTTCATCTCGTGCCTAAAAACGTTTTATGATGTCAAAAAACACTCGTGATTTTGTACCAGTACTTGGCAGTCCTCTCCAGCGAGAAATACACATTTTGCAGGCACTGATTGTCGGTCCAGCTATTAGGACGGGCGACGCGTTTGTACTGGTTGATCCAATCTTCGACGTCTTCGTAGAGTTCACCTCTGAACAGGGCTGCTGTCCGTGGTCTGACGGGCAGGTAAACGACGGCAGAAGCGGCTGAGGTTTGCGACTGGTTTACCATCGTCGTCTTCACCGGCTTGGGCTTGTTCAGCAGCAAACCATATTCAGGAGACATATCAAAATGATCATTGCGACGGGGCTGTGTGGTTCATGGTTGCCATACAGTGACCGTCGGACCCGCTGTGAGGCACACTCGTGTCTTAGTAGCGGAGTCGGATAGGTGAGTCGAGCACTGTAGTAAATTTTAGTACTGGTTGACTTTTCCCGGGCCGTTCCACTGGCTGTCCCGATTGCTGGTTTCCTTTATCCCCATTACTTCCAATTAGCGTTTCCAGAAATTCCCACTTGATCCAAGGATCGAATTCATTTTACTTTAATTGGCTTTAAGTCTGCGGTGCGAAAGCTCGAGCGGACTGAGGCATTATTGTTTTTAAATCCTTTTCATAAGTCTCGCCTTATCAAATGTATCTGATTGCGGCGGCTGGAATAAGTTTCAGGTTCCTCGAAGAGCGGCCTTCTCGACAGGCTTGAAATCGGGCGTAGTTCACGGTTCCGTGGGGGCAAATTAGTAACTTTGGCCACAGTGTGTTACCCCGCAAGTCAACCAAAACATCACGAATGACAATTGATGAGGCGACAATGGACTGAAGGAACTTAAGCATTTGATGGGTGAACTTATGCCCAAAATAAGGTCAGAATCCTTGCGTCGCAGGCGACGATCTTGGCAAAAGAGGTAGGATCGAGCGCTGGGGCGAGAGTGACTCCGGCTCACCACGCTGAGCCCCTTATGTACGCGCATGGGCTTCTTGAACAATCGGCATTGAAGGTTCGGCGCGAAGAACCATCAAACCTCGAATAAGCAACAGGGTTCTCGAATTCTCCAGAACGCGACATCTAAATATATAACAAAATGGTGTGTACGCTCCCAGGCTTAAAACCTCGGCCATTAGTGTAGGAGCCATGCACAATAATCATTCGGCCACGGGCGCGCTTGCTCCAAGTCGGGCGTGGCAGTATAACTAATTGGATGGTTTCAAATCAAATCATGCAGGATAAAATGGTCTAAATAATCATTTTTACGAAACAATATTTTTGGCGACATTTCCTAAGTAAAGGAGGGCACAAACTGCATGTTGCCCAGATATTTTGTTCTCGAATTACGAAGCGTAGCAGCCGCTGTGGCAGAAACTAGTATATTTTGCGTGCCGTAGCAGGTCGCGTGCTTGACACCCACAACTGCGACAACTATTTTCCCCCACCATCGTTTTTTCCCTCATTTAGTAGGTACTGTAAAGATAGCTGAATGCATCCAAAAATTTTTATGAATTCTATTTTTGTTTCTAAACAAAATGTCGAACTCGTCGTTCAGGTCGATGTTTGGTCAACTTTGACAGGCCCTTACTTTTTTTACTTAAGGTACATTTTATTCTTTTAGCTCGATAGAAAGCCCAGGGCAAGCCCATTATAGATATAATAATACAATTGTGATCTATTGAATAGCCGGTCCGCCGCCTTCACGTAAACTTTGTGAGAAATAACATATTTTGAAAGGTTCAAATCAAATTTAAAAAAAAATGTTTTCTTTATTTTTAAAATTATTTTAGACATAAGAGTCGACTACAAGATAGAACAATCTAGAAACGTAATATTTTTGTTGTATGTTCTTTATTTGAACACCAATCGTGTGAAATATTGTGCTCGTTTCACTAAAATACAGCAATCTAACCGGGATTGTCCACCTCTACGATTTCAAATATATGTTAGTATTTTGTGTACGTCTTGAAAAAGGAACGTAAAGTAGGCGAAATCGTGATATTCATTGTAATTTAAAACTTGAAATAAGAGAGAAACCACATAAGCACAACACATATAAATGAGTAACAAGTATATACAAATCAAAAGGCCACGCAACATGTCAAAAATTGTTTACATATAGAACGGTTCAAAGTAAAGGAGGGTGGCTACTCATTTTCCAGCCTACTACGATTAAGAGATAAATTCTCGCACCATTCAAATCTTGTACAAAAATATTCTCGAAATATGCACCGGGTTTTGCTCTCCTCACATCTTGTATATCACCTACGGTTGGCTGAACAGTTCCTCCCCCTTAGTAATGTAGAAACGTGCGCACAGAACCAGCAAAAAACATAAAAACATCGATGGCACATTTTCTGAAGGCAGTACACTTTTTTTCTAATTCTACGTTAATGTAAATCCGTTTTCGCACTGTGTAGGGGCCACGCGGTCCACGGATGCAGTTTTGAACATGCCAACTCCACTCACTAATGATTTTATAAACTTCAGGACACAAAGCGGAACGTTCATGCCTTGAGACGTGTATGGAGCTACTCTGGGCTTTCGTTAGTCTTTTTAGGGCAACGTTCAAGGCGCCTTCCTCCAGTGTCTTCCTCCACACGTGAGAGGATCCGATGTCTCTTGGTGGGTCTACTTTCTCCCAATCTTTTCTTGAGCTCCCGGAAACGCGTGAGCTTCTCTTTGTCAATTGGGAGTAAACGATTCCTTTGACGTTCGGTCTGAGTGCCTCAGTGAAGCTTTGTGCGTTCGTTATGAAGTACAATTATGTAGTTGGCAAGTCATACATGGATTCATGGTGCTTGAGCAGGCCGCCCACATTATCACACGAGTAATTCGCGTGCCTGGATGCGTACAATATGCAATTTGTGACGACATTTTTTTCTCGAATTCGTCCACTTGGTGACTGTTTTTGAAGTGGCTTGGAGCACAGTCACTTCAAAATATAAACGAGTTACATGGATATAGGCAATACTTCCTCCAGCCACCCTTCGACAACGTTGTGCGCAAATAACGCATGGGATGAGCCATGGGCGATGTCGTCGCTCACTACTCCTAAGCTTAACGTTGCCGGTTTGGTCGTAACAACGCAGGTAAAGATGGACACCATATTGCTCTTCCAGTGGTATTCTTGCGCCGCGCGCGGGATCACCACACTCCAGTTTTAAGCAAAATCGTAAGTGCAAGATGACGGCACGTGACTTCACATTTGCTTTCTCGAGTCATGGGGCTCTTCGCTGGGCGTGTCTGATCAAAAAGTGAGGAATGTATTTTTTGTCCACTGCTGAAACTCGTTAAAAAACCAGTGGTATCCACTTTTTTTTTATCAACTCGCCATTGCATTTTTACGTGGTAAGCTCCAGCACGTTCTCGAGTTCGAGTCCTAGATTAACCAGCGATGCGTCATTCTTCTTCAAACAGACCTCACATTATAGCAAGAGGTAGATTTGCGAAGGGGTCTTACTCAAAAACGTAAACAAAAATAAAAATATATTTTTAAAACCATAGAGGCGCACAATGCAGGTAAGGTTGCTGTATTTTAGTCAAATGAACACACATTTCACACGATTGCGGCTTAAAAAGAGGACATACAGTCCATATATTACATTTTTAGATTTGTTTAATAGTCGACATTCTTTCTAAAATAATTTAAAAAAATAGAAATGTACAACAATGATATTTATCAAAAAATCGACTTCAAGCCTTCAACATTTGTTATTTCTCACAATGTTTACGTGAAGGTGGCGGAACGGGTAGTCAAAAAATCATAATGGTATTAGTTTATATATAATGGGTTTGCTTCGGCTTTCTGTGATGCTAAAGAAAAAAATTAATAGAAGTACAAAATAAGAACATGTGAAAGTTGATCAAAATTCGCCCTAGAGAAGAGTTTGACATCTCTGTTTCGAAAAAAATTTCTAAAAATATTTGAATACATGAAGGTATCTTTATAGTACCTATTAAATGAGGAAAAAAAGTTAAGAGCGTGGAAGAAAAAATCTAGCTCCAGCGGAGGGTGTTAAAAACGCTACCTTCGATGGCAGGTAAACATACTAGTTTGTGCCACTGCGGCTTCAAGGCTTCGTAACTCGAGAACAAAAAAGCTGGGCAACATGCTGTTCGCGCCTTCCTTCAATAGAAAAATGCCTCCAAGACATATATATTTTTTTGTGAAAATTAAAAATTAGATCCTTTTAGTCTGCCCGATTTGAGACGAAACCACACAATCATATTTTCAGATAATATGTGCCTATGGGACACAAATATTTCAAATCAAGTTTATAAACTGTAGCCTACCATTTTCGAGAACAAAATACTGAAGGAAGCCTTTGTGAAATATTATGCTCAAACATTAAAATTGTGCTTAAAGTAAGGTTCACACTACACGGAGCATGGGGCTTTAGTTCGTGCGACACGATTCGCACCTTCTTTCTTCAGATAGTATAACATTTTGGCGTTTATTATTCAGGCATTTAGAAATATACCAATAAATACTAGTGTTTGTCAACTTGCAAGTTTGTATATGTTCTGGGTGCTTCCACGTTTGCTTTCTGGCATACATTTTAGCTGTCTTATTTTAACCCAACACGTATACCGGATGTTACATTTTAATTCGAATGGATTTATTAAAAAATCCGTATACCGGATGTTCCATTTTAATTCGAACAGATTTATTACAGAACATGCGTAAACGATGCACTAATACAGTTTTGCAGGTGAGTTATACCCCCAAAGGAACATTATTCAGGTTGCTCATTTTTGCAATAGGTCGCATAAAAACTAAACGTCCTTAAATAACTTTTTAATTCTAAAAATAATCATAAGGTTTCAATTAGGAACATGGTGAGCATTAAAGAAAGCCATATATCAGTCAATTTTAGAAAGAGATGAAGCTTGTGGGAACCTCGAGGCGCACCAAAGTTACCACTCGAACAGCAGCCGCGAAGCTTGCAGCGGCAAAACGCGGATGATTAGAGTATCATCGCGTTCCACCACTACTAGCTTTGCGCCTCCTCCACGAGTGGTAACTTTGGTGCGCCCCCGAGGTTTCCACAAGCTTCATCTCGTTCTAAAATTGACTGATATAGTGGTTTTGCAATTATGCTCAGCATTTTCCAACTTAAAACCAAATTATAGTTTTTACTAGCTCAAACGTTATTTAAGCAAGTATAGTTAATTATACGACTGATCGCAAAATTTAGCCACCTATTTGGTGGCCCCCTGGCCGTATATTTCACCTGCCGAAACTGTATTAGTGCATTTTTTACGTATTCTTTAAACAAATCTGCTCCAATTAAAATGGAATACACGGTATACTTTTTGTAAATTACTAGGTTGTAATTCTAGAGTAATGTTACGTGATTTCGCGGTATATATTTTAATTGGTGTTTAGTTTTGCAGGGTTACCTTCCCCACATACTATTTATTTCTAAACTATTTTTAGTGTCGTTTGAAAACCCAGCGTTCTTCGGAGGTTATGTTGAAACCAATAAGATACCAAACTGATAGTCTTCAACCTCGAAGGAAAATACTCGTATCCCGAATACCGCGAAAATGTTCTCGTATATTTAAGACAGAAAATGAAGAGTGTGGTTTTTATAAATCGGCATCCTCACAGGCAGTACAAAGTTAACTTGTGCCCAAGTAAACTCACAAAAACTACAGTTCAAATTTCCTTTGAGTAAAGCTTGGGTCTTACGCAAGGACGCCTTCAATTTAGATATTTTCGGTTTTCCCCAATTTTAGTAGAACTGGCTCGGAGCTTAATATTTTGAGTTTATTAGAACTTTTGCAAAACAAAACATAAATTAATATTAACCCTCCCCCCCCAAAAAAAAATAAAAGTTAAAAAAATAAATTAAAAAATAAAAGAAAATAATGATGATTTCGGATTTCAAGCTTGCGAAAGCAACCATAATAGCACAGCAGCATGCATGATTTTAAATTAGTAAATTTAGTTTATGTACACAGCTAGTTGGGAACACTGTTTTTATTGCCTAAAGATCCATAACAGTAGGCAAACCCGTCATGAGAATGGTTAGGTGCAATATATTGAAATCTTATTACCGAAACATCTAAATTGATGCGCTTGAAACCAAGATGACGCTCCAATAAAAATAATCCAATGCATGCCCTCGAGGTTTGAGGAAATTAAGAAAAAATGTTAAATTTCGTTCAAAATTAGGATTAAAACTAATAAATAATTTCTGCAGGCTTTTTTCACTTAAATTGCTAGCAACAGTTGTTAAATATCGATAAAGTAGAACAGCATACTGAACTTTTACAAATATTATTAGTGATTCATAGTTTGTTCCTTTGTAGTTAAAATCACAAACGAGTCGCCATTTATTGCATGTCTTGCGAATATTGAGGTAACGGCACGGGGATTACGTCGGGTCAATTTCTAGATTGTGCGCAAAAATCACAAAGACGTCAAAGATCGAGTGAACACGTGTTTATCTAGTTAAAAATATAACGCTGGGAGAGCTGGTAAATGGTCATGGTAAGAGCAGCCCGAAAACACGACGAGAACATGAACGAGAGTATCCTGCTGGAGCTCGGCGAGTTCCGAAGACCGACTACTTATCCCACTCGTCAATTGTAACTTCTCCTAGAGTAAAGATAATTGGAGGGTCACTTCATATTGATTGCCTCATATTGTATCGAATTTACTCAAAACTCCACAGGTGGATGTTGGTAGTATGGCAGTCGCATCTGGGCCTTCTCGCCAATATTCATTAAAGGTTGCGTCCGTTAAAGATAGCAGTACTGGCATTCTGATAAAAAGGTATCTGACATTGGCGTGTGTATGAAACGAAGATGCATAATTGAATTCCTACATGCGGTAAATACTGCACCCACTGATATTCACCAATACTGGCGGAACGTTTACGGAGCTCAAACATTGCATGTAAACACGGTGATTCGATGGGAGGCGCGTTCCAGAACGGGAGACCTCGACGACAAAGACAACTTACACGCGCTCAGGACGAATATGCACAGCTGTAACACCGGAAAATAAAGAGCTACTCGACATGTTCGTCAGCGCTAGCTGGCGGAATTTAACGAAAGAAATCTGAGCTAAAGAACACTGCATTATAACCCTGGTCTAACCTAAATGCTTCCAATCTCAGTCATGCCATGAGAAGGAGAAATATATATCTTACGACACGATAACGACCGGCCTCATATTTGTTTGAAATCATTGTTCACATCACAAACCTTGGGAGACTGTACTACACTACCCACCCTAAACTCAGCATTTCGCACCTTCTGAATTTCATCTACTCTAGGTCATAAAAATGTACACGGTTCACATTTTTCGAGCGAAAATGCCTCCGCACGTCTTGTGAACCCGTGGGCCAACTTTATTCCTACATGCTTCTGCCGGTTCTACATATAAGCTTATTTCCATTGCTCGTGAAACTGCATAGCCTGTAATAGAGACTATTTAAAAAAATGGGTGTTGTAGCCCTTAATGTGCCCAATAAAGAATTCTTACACTGTTCTATTGTGTAGTAGCTTACACGAAAATAAATAGGAGGCGTTTCTTCAGGAGTGGTCGTCGTAAACTTATTGCAAGCGAATTGAAGTTGTTGCAAGATTGTTTTGTATATTTTTAAAGTGTACCAGAAGATCGGCAGTTCAGACACGGCTCTGTACATATAAAATTTGGGGTTTGGAATTTACCCCTAAAAATATATCAATAAACAAACTGAATAATTTTGTGAAAAAGGGTAACAATAAAAAACGTGTATTGTTGTTTACATACATCAATATTTTGATTCTACTGTTTTCTTCAGTGCTTAAACCTAGCTGATTGGAATATATAGGCCACTCACAATAACACTGTTCTTTTGTTTTGTTTTTTTGGCATGGGGTTTGAAAGTTAAGGGTGATCAAAGCAACATGCCTAGTTTTATGAATGATGCAGTTCCGCTCGCTAAAATTCCGGAACTATTTCATTTCTATTGAACTGGTAAGGCAAATAATCGGCGACTAATTAAACCTTTCATGTGAAGAATAGGCGTCAAAACCATCTATCCAATCACTATAATACATTTAAATTTTGGGCTGAGAACTTACACAAAAACGTTTGCATTTCAATCTTCTCTTACTGCTTGCTTGCTTTTTTACGTTATTTATACCTACAGTTATCGGGCATAAAATATCTCAAGTTGTGCATGCGTCAACACTTTATGTGGCGAAAGACGAATTCAGTTTTCTTGTTCACTCAATACTTAAAAAAAGCGCAAGTTGTAAACGCGATGTTTTAGTGTCAAGGAAGATTCCAGATAGCAAGGTTCTCGATTCGAAAGATTAAATTACTTCAATCACATTACCCAAACAGTAAATGCAGTCAAAATGAAAGTCGCCAATAAAGGAAAAAAAAAACACGTCCGAGACATTGATGCAAACGCCGTGAGCTCCTTGTTAATCTGTCTTAGTCACAGCACGAAGGAGTATCTCCAAGGAATACACAATCAAACCTTTCAATGGGCTTCATCAACAAAACAAAAAAACTGATAATAATAAAAAAAAGGTGAGCCTTGTTGGGAACTTTTCCGGCAAAAGTGTCAGAGGTGTCAGGATAACCGCTCTCACGCCTGAGAAGTTCGGGCAGCACCAAAAAGGGGCATAGAAAAACAAGGCACAGGCAACAAAACTCGCTCGCGGTGGCAGCAAACGCCCAATATATATTTTCGGGAGCCAATCGGTAGCTTTTCGCCGTCGGCAAGAATTAAAGTTTTGGTCGAGCCGCACCGGCGCAACGCGCGAGGCGCATCTATCATTTTCGACGATGATCGATAGAGGGGCCAGGAAGTCGAGACCCCCATTCGAGACGCTCGCATCATCTTCCCGGAGGCCTCTTGGGAAAGCGTTGCCGCAACTAAGAAAACAAGGACGCTGGTGCCCGCAAGCGGCTACATCGCGTCCACAGGAATCCTTCTATTTTGTGCATAACACTAGCAACGTCTATACGTGGGAAAGCGAGACGGTGGCAGAAAATCAAGATGTGAGGTCATATATCACAAACAAAAAGCAACCCGATGAAACAGCCATTGTCTTTATCTAAGCGATATTTTCCTATTAAAC
>JAZHYW010059384.1:0-16819 GCA_037355805.1 Ixodes ricinus | reverse complement strand
AGATATAAAAAGTACCTTAAGTACAGATAAAGTAAGGACCTGTCAAATTTGACAAAACATAGACCTCAACGACGAGTTCAACCTTCTGTTTAGAACTAAAAATAATATTCATAAAAATATTTGAATGCACCAATGTATCTTTATAGTACCTATTAAATGAGGGGAAAACGAAAAAAAAATGGTGGAGGAAAAACAGTAGTGGCAGCAGAGGGGTGTCAAACACGCAACCTGCTACGGCAGGCAAAAAATACTAGTTTCTGCCACAGCGGCTGCTACGCTTCGTAATTCGATAACAAAATTTCTGGGCAACATGCTGTTTGCGCCCTCCTATATTTAGGAAATTCCACCAATAATATGTTTTGGTCAAAATAAAAATTAGACCATTTTATCCTGCATGATTTGATTTGAAACCAGCCAATTAGTTATACTGCCACGCTCGACTCGGAGCAAGCGCGCCCATGGCCGAATGATTATTGTGCATGGCTCCCACACTAATGGCCGAGGTTGCAAGCATGGGAGCGTGCGCACCATTTTGTTATATATTTAAATGTCGCGTTCTGGAGAATTCTAGAACCCTGTTTCTTATTCGAGGCTTGATGGTTCTTCGCGCCCAACCTTCTACGCCGATTGTTCAAGAAGCACATGCACGTACATAAGGGGCTCAGCGTCGTGAGCCGGCGCCAGTCTTGCCCCAGCGCTCGATCCTGCCTCTTTTGCCAACATTGACGCCTGCGACACTAGGGTTCTACTTTATTTCGGCACAAGTTCAGCCGCATAAATGTTTAAGTTCCTTCAGTCCTTGTCACCTCATTAATTGTCATTCGGAATGTTTTGGTGGACGTGCGAGGTAGCACGCTATGCCCAAAGTTACACATTCGCTCCCGCGGAACCGTGAGCTACGCCTGATTCCAAGCCCGTCGAGAAGGCCTCTCTTCGAGGAACCTTAAACTCGTGCAAGCCGCAGCAATCAGGGACGTGGTCTTGAATATGGTTTGCTGCTGCACAAGCTCAAGCCGTTGAAGACGACGATGATCAACCAATCGCAGACCTCGGTGGCTTCTGCCGTCGTTTACCTGCCCTTCAGACCACGGACAGCAGATCCGTTCAAAGGTGAACTCTACGAAGACGTCGAAGATTGGATCGACCAGTACAAACGCGTCGCCCCAAACAATGGCTGGATCGACAAGCAGTGCCTATGATGTCGTCCACCGCATCATAACCAGCGGTCCACCAACAGACGCGACGTCTCGTCGGCTAGCTCCCGAAAAGCTTCGCGTCACTCAGCAAGAGTTCCAACACATGGTGGACATCGGCATTGCTCGCCCATCTTCGAGTAGCTGGTCCTCTGCCCTCCACCTAGTCCCGAAGAAAACAGGCTACTGGGGCCCTGCGGCGACTATCGCAGATTGAACGTGGCTACAGCCCCGACCACTACCCTATCCCCAACATTCAGGACTTCACCACCTACCTGAACGGATGTACAATATTTTCGAAACTCAACCTACACAAAGCGTACCATCAGATCCCGGTCGCTCACCTGAAAACCACAGCCTACCACCCGCAGGCAAATGGTTTGGTCAAGCGGTTCCATCGCCATCTCAAGGCCTCCCTAATGGCCCACGCCACACCAGATAAATGGGCCACGTCTCTACCCATCGTCCTCCTAGGGTTGCGCACAGCCATAACGGAAGACCTCGGATGTGCCGCATCACATTTAGTTTAAGGCACATCGCTGCGCCTCCCAGCTAAATTGGTCAGCTCTACCACCCCCATTCTTGGCGACCTCACGATGACTGCAGGATTGCCTTACGTAGAGGACTTAGCCCCTATGTTTGGTGACGTGCGCGCTACACCGACGCGGACACGCCAGAGCAAGCCTCCTTTATTCCATGGCGGCCTGCACAACAGTGGCTACGTGTTTTTGCGCGTCGACAGCATCCGTCGTTCGCTCCAGTCACCTTACACTGGTCCACACCTTGTCGTGGCACGTGGCGAAACACATTCACGCTGTGGGTTAATGGCCGCGACACGGTCGTGTCCGTTGACCGCCTCAAGCCGGCATTTGTTGAGAGCGGTACGATCGCTCAGCCGGCTGATCTTCCCAGCGTGCAAGCCACCTCGAGCTGCACAGTAGCACACGCGACCCGCATCAAACATTCCAGGACAGTGCAATTGGACGACTCCGTCTCCAAAGGGGAAGGGGGGGGGGCTTTTGTAGCGTCAGCCACTGGGAAAGGAGAAGAAGATCGCGTGCCATTAAAAAGTCAGATCAGTTCGATTTCGGAATTCGTCAGACGTAGTCTTTTTTCGTCTGTATTTTTCTACATCACTCCGACAAAACTTGTATTTCTCGCTGGAGGTGACTACCAAGTACTCGTACAAACATCACGAGTCTTTTTTGACATCATAAAACGTTTTAAGCACGATTTGAAGGGGACGTTGGCCAACCAACACCGCCGAGGGAGAGCCCCAAACCTTCTTAAAAGCAGAACTCAGGGCACCGACGAGAGAGTTCCTGGCTTCGTGGAAAATGTCCTTCGTCTGGGCAGCCGTGCTGACCCGCAAGACACAGGCGACAAGCTGATGCTGATCCTCTTTTGCGGGGAGAGAGATGTCGATTTCGGAGGCCTCGTCCGCAGCCCTCCGACAACTGTCGAAAATATTGTCATCGAGGCCACTAAAATCGAGCGTTTTTTGGAAGGCCTAAGCCAGTCACTACCAGTGACTGCCCGGCGTCGCTGCCCTCGGGCCATTCAGTTGCGATCTTGCCTACGGCATCCTAGGCATTCACGAAAACATTCGCGACGTCACCCGAGAAGACCTCGGCAGGCTCCCTAATTCTGCCAACCCGCTGGTATCGCTGTCCATAGCCGAAGTTGTTCGCGATGAAGTTCTTCGGGCAATCCAAACGGAGGCTCCTGCCAGCGTAACAGCGCCCTCGAGCCTACTCTGACCTACGCCGCAGTAGCTCGGAGACCGGCGCCAGTTGCCGGAGAGTATTCAACGCCTCCTCGATGTGAGCTATTAGTGCCGCAGAATTTCCGATGAGGGGAAGGGCAGCCCCAGATCCTACGCACCGAACAACCCTCGCTTAGAAGACGGATGTGTGGCGCACGGCCGATCGACGATCGCTGTGTTAATATAGTGGAGAAGGCGACCAAGTTTACCGGAGGTGCCCATACCGACAAATGAACTTGCGAGGTTTTGCGCCGAGCGACCTGCGACCCTGCCTTGGGGAGCAACCATGGGTCATCTTGGAGCAACACCGAGGATCCCAGTCTCCGGTGCCGACTCTAAACTGAGGTTTTCCTTCGCCCTCGCCTCGACCTGTGCTTTCGCCCTTCCGCCGCTCTTGTCGGGACAGCCTGTCCCCCTTATCTTGTGGGGAAAACTAAGTACGGCAAATTCTGCAGGTGGCGTTACCGAAAATGACCGAAGTGAAAAACGTTCAAGAACGCCAGAGAACTCCCACTGTCCCGACGCCACGAAGTGCAACGACGCACCTGTAACGATGCCCAACAACTTAAATGTCGTTATCGATGTGCACGACGCATAGGCACTCGTGGACGCTGTAGCAGACTCCTCAGTCTTGAATTGAAGGCTCTCTCGGCGCCTGCGAAAAGAGATGACGCCGTGCAATGAACCCCAAATACGATCCGCTGAAGCGCACCTCATCACACCAGTCGGAAGTTGCACTGATGGGGTCGATATCTACAGTGAGACGTGCAATGTGGAGTTCGTCGTCTCTCAAGACTGTGCGAAGGATGTTATCCACGGAATAGACTTTGCGAGTATGGCGCCGTTATCGATCTCACCACGACGTCAAGCGCTATCCTACTTATTACCGACCCTGTTAACCTGCCGCCGCGGTCCAGTGTTTTCGTAGCCGTCATGACCTACGCAGCCATGTTCGGTGAAGCTCTTCTGAAAGCCAGCGTGCTAGAGCTCCTTGAAATAGGAATTTGCATCGCACAAGGCGTAGTGGATCTCCAAGAATGATGTACAACTGTTGTCGTGAAGAACATCCGAGAGGTGTTGCAGAACCTAATGAAGGGTACCGCCGAGGCGTGTCCATGTCGAGGAGCTTAAAGCGCCAGCCGTGGTTATCGGAAACTCGGAGGAAACCTTTTTGTTTTATACAACAGCATGCGTAAAGAGAGCCAGTTGCAAACGCAATGTCTCAACAACACGGAACGTTTCACAGAGTGATGCTGTTGGTTGCAAAAATGAAATCACTTTAATCGGCTTAACAACAGTATCAAAACTTATAGCGTTCGAGTTTCGTCTAACAAATGATTTATGACCATGTGGAGTTTGGTGCCAGGGCTTGGGGTTGAACGCAAGCGCGGTGGTGGACAGAGTCGCGAGGCCAACCTTGACTCGCAATTCAGACTCGATTGCTTGATGACTACAACATTAAAAGAAAGGCTTACAATCGCTAAAAAAATAACCGAATATTATGGTAGGATCAAACTCGCTACTCCGCCCATTTGCACTAGACAGCGAACATAGAAAGCCAGGCTATCATCTTGCGGTGCGGATACCTCGCGTCCTAGAGAGTGCATGCAAAGTTTGCTGTAAACGCCGTTGCGCTTTTGCGATGAGCGGAGAGAGAGGGCTGCTGCCGGCACACCGAGATACTGGATTCGCCAAGACGACAGAGACGGCCAGATTCAGTGCCGTTACGCGGGTTCGCACAAAATTTGGCGGCAGCCTATCCTTCCAATTCAAAAGGGAAAACACCGAGGCCGCACGACTCTGACCGTTCCAGCTAACCCAACATCTCGGTGCGAGGACCATTGAATTTTCGCGGGGTAATATACATTTAGAAAGTAGTGTATATAGATATATACAATATTTTTCAATCTTTGTATATATTTACGGAACCAATACTTTTCTTGGACCGGTCATTTTTTTTGGTCAATCGACCTCAGGTGCCTCCTGGGACAATGTACACGCATAGTTCACGCAGCTGGGCTGACAGATAGTCGACTTTTTCTTAACATAACAGGGTCAAACGCGATATCTACTGACTGTGTGGGTCAATTTCTGCAGCAGAGCGAACGAAGCATGTCCGTCCACGGGAGGAGCCAATAACCGCTGTAGTGTTTCGCTTGCCACAGACAGGTGCTGTGAATTGGTCGCCGGAGTCGTAGCTTTTGGATATTGCCAAATAGTTGAAACTGATTACGTACCATAAATTCTCGATACTCAACTCTTTCCAACGGGGCACGGCACGCTTAAGTGATTCTACTTTTCGCAGCAAAAGTGTGCACTCGTAGAGCGTGCCCAACTAGAAAAATAAGCTCCAGGTAATTGGCTCCTCCCTACGTGCAATTATGGTTTCTCACATAACACGGTGAAAAATTTGTAAAATTGAGACCTAATACTATTGCAAAAGAGCTGCCAAATCCCCAGCATGTGGGGCGACTTCGGTTCGCAAAGGGGCGTGGCTTCAGTGAAAGGTTAGGTGATAGGTTTTACCCAGGGGCAATCTTGGAAACCCATGTTGGTTTTCCCGTGCGAAAAGCACTACGTAAAATGTTTCGGTTTAGGGATGTTTTTTGTGTTGTGTAGTTCAGTCGAAAACTATATATTTAAAATTATACTTTTTTCACTCTTAGAGTATAAGGTTTTGCATATGTGCTACCCTTATTCATGTGCTTGAATAAGGGTCGTGCGACTCGCGTTTAAGGTTTTTTCGCGGTCATACTAGTGTGACAGGAATTCACGAATGCTACACGCCTTAGTAAAGTTTGATTTGCAACTTTCTTTACTATCAATATTTTCAGAATATTTTAACGTATTACCTATAAAAACATGTTTTTCTGTTCAACCCAAGTTAATATCTCAAAGCAACTTGAGACACGCTGAGGTCATGAATCTCTTCCAGCACGTCTAAAAAAAGCTGTCATGCGGCCGATCACCTTGCCAAAAGGGATCGAATCTTATCCGAAGCCATCTTTGCGACTTTTTGTCAACTTATACGCTTGAATCTCACCACGATATGTGGGCCGACCAAACACATCCGCGAGCGAACCCTGCTTCTCGCTAAACGACGCGCGAACTCAAGCTTTGTTTACAGGGTTAACCGAATATATTAGTGGGCCTGGAACGCTAATGAAAGTGCCAGACTTGTCCCCAACTTTTAGGGGATCGCGTGAGGGGCGGGATAGACGTGTATTCTCCCAGAAAATTTCAAAGTACAGGGAGAGCTCAAAGGGGCAGACAGGGATTGGATAAATCCGAGCTGCCCCTACGGCATTATTCTGGGTGCTCGCTTAGCACGAGCAAACTTTGGTCGGAGGTCTTAATTCGCATGCAAATTTCTGGTAGCCTTTATCTCCTCTGTCCCGTCCGGAGCTTACTGCCCCGCAGAGATGCCGGCTGTTGCGCAGCGGGGATATGAGCTCGCCGTAGGAGGCGAGTCTTGGAGAAAAGCGGAGAGGACTAACCGACAGGTGATTGCTTGAAGATATTTATTTGTTTCGAACAGTCGAGTAAGGTTCAGACGTATCATCTGCGAAAGTGAAGATTGATTTGAGAGATCGTTGGCATCGCAGTTTCCAACTGCAGGAAATAGATTATTTTACATATTGTGTTATCACGCATTTAAATCATGGTAACCCAGGGATGCAGGAAGGAAAGAAACGTGTTATATATTTTTTCACACTTTTCTAACTAATTTTAAAATTAAGCAGCGCTAAAAACCACTCAATGGGATTGATTTTTATCTTGGCTGCAGTATATCATGCTGCATAATTACTTAGCACATGTTTCCAAAATTTATACTTCAAAGATCGCATTAGAGTACCTTTAACAGTTTTTTTAAACAGATATGTAAACCCGAAATATACACTTATAATATTCCATTAGTACACTTTTTTTTTCAATATAACAAGTTATTATCACCGGGACTTCGAGTAGAATCGGGCAATTTCTGGTGATCTTCGGCCCCAAGTGACTTGGGTGCTCGCAGAATTCATCGCCGGCGCCCGTGATTTCGCTGACATTAGGTGCACCCAGCCATGCTAGAACTCTGCGAGTCATTTACTATATACTTTACTAGGGAAATATATCTCACTCCGCAAAAATATAATGGCCTTGGCGCCCACAGGCTTTCAGTAGTTGGAACGGCTGAGCGCGCGCACGTTCAAAATTTTCTCTTTGAATTGAGAAGGATGCCTCTCGCCATGTATTGACGGAAAAAGCGGTCTACACAGTGGGTACAGCGGTCCATGCTGTCTCGGCGATTCCAGTATTTCAGTGCGTCGAAGGCAGCCTTCTTTCTCGGAGCAGCGCACGAGTGCGACAGCGTGGACAGCTCAATGTGCATGTGTTCACTCGGACTCGAGGTTTACACTCAGCTATTATAGGATTAGGTGATGTAGGCGTACGCTCTACTACAAATGAGCCAGGTTGAATGTGCGTTCCAACTAAATTAGTTGTTTTTACCATGGGCTTACGTCTTTTGGAATTTGGGTTACACGCGTCGTCAACGACAGTGATGAAGCATCTGAAACCCGGTCGCTTTCTGCCTGCTGAAGAAGTTTTCCTGCCCTAAACGCATGTATTTCAGCAATTATACACACAGTATTTTGTCTTATCCGGTATGCTTCAAAAATACTGAAATAGAAGGTGGTTTAGCTCGAGGACCCCATGAGGCAGTGATCTGTGGGTTCTTGATGTTTGGCGCAAATTACTCCGCTGAAGAGATGGAAACCATCACAAGGCAACGTGCCGTACAATATTTTGCAATATAATAAAACATTATGTGTGACCTCGCTAAACTCTCCAAAAATATGTAGAACCTAAATGTTCCCTTGGTTTTGCACCCGGGAACGTCTTACTTCTAGATTAGGGAAGAAATATCTGCAATGTTAAATTTTTCAAGAGTAGTATCAAGGGCATGCCAGAAAGTATTCAGAGACCTTGCACTGAACTATGATGCTGTAAATCCTGCGAATGTAAGATAAGGAAAACACCAGTAAAATAGGCTAATGTTGGCAATTTTCATTTCATTAAAGACAAATAAATACCCAGATACCCAGATTTGAAACCGTAAAGCCAGACATTATTGATTGTCATTCATCAAGTTCAGGAAGCTAAATTTACTTTTTATTATGCTTCCGACAAGAACCTCAGAGACCCAGAACATGATCGCATCAAGGACATGCGCCTTTTTAGACAGACATTGCTAAGAAGTGGTATTAACTTAGCCTAGCTAATAACACGTACGCAAACTGGTCTGTTAGAAAGAAACGTTTTCTCAACAGCTCTAAGAGCAACCCTGTAGATGATGGGATCAAGCTGTGCTCTGCAAGTACGAGACAATCCTGTTCATAAACATGTTTTAAAGGCTTTTCTGACTTGCTAAGCCCAAACTTCCAGTGCCGTCTACGAAACCCTTAATACTACATAAATTACCACTTGAAAAAAAATAATGAAACATGAAGCGAGTTCAAATTTATAAGAAATTTACTAAAAATGCTTGCAAGAGATCTCCGAATTCTCCATGGAAAAATCTTTCCTCCTCGAGCTGCGCGCCTATGATGCTAAGCTTCAGCAATGTCAGGGACAAAAAACTTCCACCTCGCACAGTGTCATAGCGCGTGACATGAAACGGCATGCGTCAACAATGACGTCTACCGGAACGGCCATACAGCTACACACCAGGCTCTTACTTTAACCAGAACAGAACAGTAGGCCTTACGAATGTTTTACTAAAAATGATAAGTTTAGAGCATAAACAAAAAAAAAAAACGTGTAAGCCTGGGTAATCAATTCCGCCCCGAGATGCCAAATCAGGCGTTTTACTAGTTTTTAAGCCTGTTATAAATCACCCTTTATAATTATGTAAGTGAGACGCTTATCCTTGTCGATAGCAGCGGCGCTTCAGTTTCAATATTTAATAAGGAAAAACAAAGTATATCAAACCTACTTTGTAAAGGAAAATAAAGTTTAAAGTTAGAAATGCAATAAGAGCCATTATGGGGAATGCGCAATTATTACCGTTGGTTTAAAGGGCAAGAGTAATAAAATGGCGGTTCTGGTTATTTATAGAGTGGGCTTCGAGTTCCTCCTGTGCCAGCCAGACTTGAAGGGACTCAAAACAAAAACATCCTATGATACTGAAGTGACGGTAGGACGACCGACTGTGCAGATTGCAGATTTTCGGCCAACAAACACCCTGACGGATCACCGCATCTGATTGCTGCAGCTCAATAAATTCAAATTGTCCGGCGTTGGGTGACACCATCCAGCTACCGCATCATTGACGGTGTCGTTCAATATCTGTGACAACCAGGGGTGTGAAGAACGCCCTACAACATGAGTAGAGACGAAGAAATTGTAGCTCAAGCAGGACCTACAAAACATGCTGATGCGGCCACTATTTGACCTTCGGTTGATCCGCTTGCGTCACCCATTGCCTTTGCAGCTAAAGAAGATATAAAGATCAGTCTTTGCACAAACTACTCGCGATTTAAACGAGCATCTTTTCCTATACCCTCAATCAAAGCCGTCCTTGATGAATCAGGATGATGTGATGCTTTTCGCGCATTCAGTTTGCAAGTTGTTTTGGCAGCTCCTTCTACAAGAAGAAGCCGACAAGAAGCAACACCACCTTCACGATACCTTTTAGCCGGGTTAGAGTACATCTACTTCCCATTGATTAAAGTTTTCTCTACTTGCCCTCCGACCGGCGTGATAACAATACAGACAAGTTTTGACAACTCGAAAACGCCTCTGAGAATGTACATCTCGATTTCGATGAATTGAAAAAAGTGCGAAGGAGTAAAACATGCACAAGCGTGTTTTACTTGAATTGATGATTGCACCAGAATGGTGGCCGCACGAGCTGGGAAGGACGACGCAAGCAGTGTCAGAACACTGCTCAGAAATCATATTTTACCTGACATTCATTTCCCCAAGTCTCGCAGTGAACCAGCCTTCCGAAGCATGAATCTCGAGCAATGGACACACGAGCGAAGTGGTTTATTAAAGTTCTCTTTACCGTATTATGCAGCCGATAACGTTCTGGCTAAGCGAGTAATTCGAAACTTCAAACAATACACCAATAAGTACTCTTGTTTTCTTGGTGGCTGAAAGCGCTTCCTAGAGGCGACAGTGTCACACCTTATGAAGTCTTACACATAAGGCCGGGGAGGTAGTCCGCCCATCGCACGAAGTAAAGAAGTTTATTGTCTGCCGGCCTATCACAGGCTGTGCCCTGAGAAAAAAATTGCTACTCAAAAAGAAAGCAATGACAAACGCCGGAAAGCAAGTCCCAAAACAAGATGAATCGCAAATTGATAATAGGCATACCATCACAATAGCACACCTAGAATGATGATCTCGTGCATGTCAGAGAAGGAACTCCTGGATCCAGTGCCAATTTCTGTGATCCTTATGATGTTTTTACACGGCTTTCCAGGAAGGTGTAGCGAAGACTATTTGGTACATAGGTCCTAACAGAACGATGGAAACTGAATCGATTTGAAACACTTCTTCAGTATTATCCCAGAAGGGATAACTTCTAAAGTCTGAATGATTCAAGTGACTGGATTGATCCAAGAATACGTCGACTACTAAGGGGATGAGGAATAAAGTTGTGTGCTCGGCCCCCAATAAGGCTTATTCCCTATGCCGCAGGATCAACCAGACAAAAACGAACAAGAAAGACATGTGTGACACTCGACACAGGACAAAATACCTTCCGTGCCAAAAAGGAGTCGTTTACAGCATACAGTTGACATGTGGACGATGCTATGTTGGACAGACCGGGAGATGCGTAAACGACCGTGCACGTGAACATGTGGCCAACGTTAAGAATCTCGCGAAACCAGGACACCTCGCTGCCCATTGTCGAACCTGCAAGTGCAAACCCAACCTTGAGCAAGCCAGCATCATAGGACACCATAAAAACCAGCTTGCAAGGGAGATGTTGGAGGCCTTGGGTATAGACAACGAAGAAGAAAACTGTGTGAGCTCCGCCTCAATAATCCTGCAACCGCAAGAAAAGCTCTTTCTGAAGGGCGCCCTCTCTGCTAAGCAAAAATAAAAATAAGGAAAAAAAACAGAAAAAAACACACAATTAGAAAAGAAAAAAAGAAAGAAAAAATTGATACGGAAAAGATTTAGTAGAAGAGGAGGACGATTTATTAAAATAGTTGGTAGTCCAGCGATAGGGTGTCTTTTCTGTTTCTCCTTCATTCATTTTTCAGCTGGTTCCACCCGCAATATTATTCACATTGGCATATTTATATAAGCATACAGCTATCCTCACCTTGAAGGTTAGAGGCTGTCAAAGACAGCGTACCAATATATTTTGTTTCGTCTTAGAGGGCCAGTGACAACTGTCAGGTATAATTATTTTTAATGATTTCAAACGCATCAAAAACGCTTAAAATAATGATACTCTTTTTTTTCTTTGGCGACACAGACATAATTTAACGTGTGAAGCATATGGAAAAAAGAAACACGTCATACTTACCTATACCCACGAGGGGAGGGGATGGAGGGGGATCATTGCCTCTTTTTTTGATGGTGCACTTAAGGAAGGTATTTTTAAGTAATTTAGAGACGATGCAAATTGCATGTTTGTAACAATTATGAATGACATTAAATGCATATAGGTTCATAAGAATTTAAACGCAGTGTGCTGCCCACTTCGTTCATGACGCAGAAGCAAATGCGTCCTGGCTTTTTTTTATTTGGATGTGCTTGGCTTTTGTGCTATAGGAGCTGAAAGGGTTGAGTGCAATGGGAATGTAGGCGAAAGCTGTCAATAATGTTCTTATTTTTTTCGATGTCAGATAATCTTTTGGGTTCTGAGGAGAGGGAACTGATCTGGACACTTAACGAAAAAGTAGGCGAGGAATCCGGCGGCCGTGATTGGCCGGCACCGAACTTGATCTTGGCGCCGGCCTATCACGGCGCTCGAATTCCCCCCCCCCCCACGAGTTTTTCGCCATGTGTTCAGATTACAGCCAAAGTGGTCGAGAGATTAAGAGGCATGGGCTATCATCCGCGTCGCTCACCAAAGCCAATACGTCCTTTTCCCCGTACATTTTGAAGCAGGTTTGAGACCCACTAAATAGAGCACGATTAAAATATATCGAAGTAAAACAATATCCCGCTTCCACTGCACGCAGATAGATGTGCCGTGGCAATCGCACAGTGCCGCATATTGGAAGGTTGGCAGAAGCGAGTGATCGTGATTGTCGTGATCGATGACAGGTGTTAAGAAGCCAACGAGGGTTTGAAGTCATCTAAGAAGGCAAGACTGGCACCGGTTTGTCACAGATGTTATAGCTTCGGACGAAACTTTCAAAACAAATTTTTTAGATATTTATATACTGCCAGTGGGCAGTTTAAAAGCTTAAAATATTTAAAGACATCCGAAACAGTTTTAGTCGCTTGGAACAATAAAAAATAGCAATGCTGGGCTTGTTAGTGGGCATCTGAGTCCGGGCGCTGCTGACGCCACGATATGACGGACCAATTTGGAAGGGACGAGATTGCCAGTAACTGGGCTTTCTTTGTACATGGTTGATAAAGCAGGGAAAGAACTCGTATAAAAATGACGAACATCAAGTTGTTGAACTTACTTTGCTTGATTTTTCCCACCAGCTCGTAGCGTCAGCTGCGACCGGGCTTAAAGTGAAACAAGGCATAGCATTTACCATGGTGCGCATAAAGCGATTAGAGCGGAGATGCGATTAACACGCATTTTAAATGACCGATCGCTGAAATAGTGACGTACGCTTATTGCGACACATAAAGACAAACACAGGATTTTATAGTCTTCTACAGCGAATGGCTGAACTCTTAGATTTAAGGCCTGCATGCTTTCAGTACGAGCAAGTATATTTATAGGGATATTTTATGCAAACGAAGGTTTAGACTAAAATATGTTTTATGTTGACTGATCTTGAGTGGTGTCCCTAGGATCAAGCGCATGAGCGCATGTGTTTCGAAGAACCGAGTAAATTTCGAATTCTAATATTTCTAGTGCATGTCAGATACAAGTAGCTCTTACTTTGCTACACGCCTTTTCCGCTACTTAAAATATAGCAGTGTTTTATTTTTTATTTATTTTTTGGAAAAGGAACGATGAAACGTTAGCGAAGTCAGACTACTATAGGAACCTGAATAATATTCTTGCATTAGTTGCTCCCCTTCGTTCTTTTCGTGCTTGGCAATATAAAATGTGAGACAAGATGTCGGAAATTATTGCAAAAAGCTAGAACCAAACTGACCACCAAAAAGTAGCAATAGAGCTGTGCAAGTCGCTGGAATGCTTCCTTGCCAAATATTTTCACCATATGATACAAATAGGACGGTGTCTCTACCCATCAGGAATTCCAATGAGTTAACATCTTACAAAACCCCTATCTCAATTCACATTCATATGTAAGGTTAAACTTTATTAAAGACGAATGCGGCGGGGTCATTCAATGCAAAAAATTCATTTTTTTATGTTTGGAAGATGTACTTAAACAATAATTTGAAGAAAAATGCATCTGAACCCCAAGCAAATTATTTTTTGAGAAAAACTAAATTATATTTCTGCTGATGTCATGCTTGAAATTTTTGGAATTTGCATAAAACCTGTGTAGTTAAAAAAAAACAATGTACACATTTGTTGGTTGTCGCAGAAATTATAGGCGGCCGACTTAATATCTACTATTTTGTACTAACTTATATTAAAATATAAAAAATATAAAAACGCCATTTTGAGTCCAGTCGGTAGCTCAAAAAGAAATCTTAATGAGATTCCTTTTTTTAGTCTACTTGTAGTTGGGTGTTAGCTATAATATTCTTTTTGTTTTGCTAAGATTAATAATTGCATTGCTTGAATTAAATTTTCAAAAGCTCGTTTTATTGCGTCTTAATTGAATGCCCAAATCTCCAGTTTATGCAGAAACCTCCATATTGAGACAGATAAAAGCAATATAGGCACCGGTGCCCGGATCTTTCGAAACCGCCAATTATGGTGTTCACCTCTTCTGTTGAAGAAATAAAACATTTCAAAGGTACTTTTTGTTGTGGCTGTGAAATTAGGTTTTAAAAATGATCATCTTAAAAATGATCATCCAGGCGTTCGCCTCGCAGGCGACGCACGCCGGCGTTCGCCAGCGAGGCGTCAACAGTGCAAAACTTCGCCGCAAGGCCTCCAACGCTCTCCTGAAAACGCGTTTTCTTCAGTTCAAATGGATGTTATCCTGACTTCCATGCATCCATATCCTGTTGACGTTACGTAAGGATACTGGTGTTTTAATTTTACTCTACTTCTACCCAAAAAACAGGCGACAAATACAGGCCTGCATCTTCTGCTTCCCGAGTTTGGGAATGCACACAGCGCATCGGCATTACCTCTCGTATGTCCATATATGAAGACAAGTCAGACCGGATAGTTTTTCATCGATGTGAAATGACAACCGTGATTTTGCTTCTTATTGAAACTAAATAATAATAATAATAATAATAATAATAATAATAATAATAATAATAATATTAATATACCATTAACAAATCTTTTTTTTTTATTGTGTCCAAAAATAACCACAGTGGTCTTCACTTTGGTACTCACAATAAACAAGTAAATACCGAGCGTACAAACATGGCCGATCAAAGTACGAGATAACATAAAATTGACCAGTGGAAGAGATGCACGGAAAGTACGCACGCTAAATAGTTGCCATGTGGTATCGTAACTTTTAACGGAAAACTGAAATCTCACTGAATATATCCAGGCTAGACAACGCGGTTCTATTGAACGAAGTCTGCAAACGAGACATTGGCAACACACTACACATTGAATGAACTTAAACACATAGTAAATTGTCTAGTAACACGGTAAGGAACGTGAAAATCAACACATCACAAAATCAAGTCAGTGTCGAACACCCTATTCAGAACGTTGTACAAGAAAACTAGGTCACGTTCCTGCCTTCTGATTGACAAAAGGTACGAGAGAAACTCTATTAAGAAGAAATTCATAATTTTAATAAAAGCGACGTTGGATGTGTCTAGCATATACATTGCGTATGTATCAGCCTTTTTTGCACGGATCCAATGCTCAACGACTGCGGGCGAGATAGCGAATTCCAAGTAACTGAACCGAATTCAAGCCTAGATCGTACTAACGCACAAAATAGGCGAATCAAACATGCAGAGTTTCTTAACTGCTTAGTCATACGGGAAATCCTGCCCAGCATTTTTAGCGCGTTTTCGACAATAAAAGACACATGAGCATTAAATGAAAGCACGCTATCAACATACACAGCGAGAAAATGTATTTTCATAAAATATGTAGTGCTACCAAAAGTTGAGTAATGATGAAAAAAATCATTTTACTCTTGCATCAGACGCACCGCACACCTGAGGTTCCATTCAGGTGCCGCATTTCAGACTCCGAAATACACTGGAGGCCAAAGAGCGTGTCTCGAATTCTGAATTCACTAGTATTTTCGAGAGACAAAAGAGGTGGGAGTTTCACGGGTGCCGTATTCGCCATCTGAGTGTCAGGCTCGGCGGACATTAGATGAGGTATCAACCGTCGTGGCGAGCAAGTTTTTCAAACAAATTGTTGAATAACTTTTAAGTCAATGGTTTAATGGCTCATGTTAAAGTTGCAGTATTGACACCAACTACCATCAAAGGCTTGACCAATGAACAAAATTTGTGAAAGGATAATAGCTTTTTATACACAACTTATCGAACGGTTTCCGCGTTTTTACCCTTGATTTCAATATTTCGCGCTAAAAGAATGTCACAAGTTCTACCCACAGTGACGCTTACAAGAGTGACGTAGTCGTTGTCATGACGTCGTCACAATCTTGGCAGCGCGCCCTCGTCCTTAGCGGGTGCGACAACAATTATCAATACATCTTAGTTGTATCAAAATATATTTAAGTTCAATGGGGAAGCGACGTCACTGTTATCTTTTCTAATCGATGAGGAGCTATTCAGTTGATAATTATTTTTAAATATCTGGACAGTGACGATGCTGACGCGCAGTATGCATTCCCTAACTCGGGCAGCAGACGATGCCGGACTGTGTTCGTCGGCAGTTTTCTGGGCAAAATTACAGTAAAATTAAGACGCCAGTATCATTACGTAAGGTAAAGAGGACAGGGACTCCGGAACCGGGGTCAGGGCCCCTGTTTCCCCAGCCCCCATCTCGAATATTAAAATTGCTGGGCTTATAGATCAAACGTCAGTGTCAATAGTCGCTGAAGCTCCCACTACAGACCCCAAAACAAAACTAGCAGGTCGTGCCGGCGAGATTGGTTCGAAAGATTCCCATGGCTTTCTGACGACAGCAGGAGCGATGCGGTGTTGCTGCCATGACTGCCGCTTATTTGTCAAGGAAAGGGGATGCAAATATGGTGGAGTGGAGCTACCTTTAGTTAAGACTGGCTCTAACAACTGGAAAAAGCTATAGAAAATTTAGGCGCCATATGAAAAAAGCCAGTTTCGCAGAATCACCTAACCACGGCCATGTCGAGGCAGAGGGGTATTCGTATCGCGCAGATCTTGACAAAGCCGTGCAGCAAGCAACAGGAAGAAGCTAGGGGGCAGCTCTTCGCTACGTTTGCCGCACAGGCCGAGCTCTAAGGGGACGCACAAAATATGATGGAAACTTGCTTGATTTGCTTCATGAAAGATCGGGAATGCTCCCGCCCTGAAAAGGTGGATTACGAAAAGGGACAATTGGGTAAGCGGTGATGTGCAGAACGAGCTGATTGAGAACTTAGGCCACGCAACACAGCGGGGTCAAGCCCGTTCTCATGGCATCATTGGTGACGGC
>JAZHYW010059383.1:0-37402 GCA_037355805.1 Ixodes ricinus | reverse complement strand
GTCATCGTCGATGTGTCCCCGCCGCGACTCGGCTGGGTCGTGTAGGCTATGAGGCGTGGTTTTATGATCCTGCGCAGAAGCAAGACGTTTGTCTCGCTTCTTTTTGCAGGGGTTGTTTTGACGCCAGAACGCCGAGCCGGCGATTGGATCTGATTGGGAGAACAGTGGTGTGACCATGCAGGGAGCTTGGCTACCGGGTCTAATCACCGGCAATCCTTCAAATCAGAGTCAATCAGAGCTAGGCGTCGTTCTAACGCGACTGCAACTCCTGCGCAAGGACGCAGACCGACTGCTCTCCGCCCGCTTGGGTTCCACCATATGTTCGGACGCAACAGACGATACAAGCTGATGGGGACAGTGAGGTACAGTTTCAAAAGAGGCAATCAGTCAGGGCCTTCGCAGCATGTGATTTGTCTCAACGATGAGAGAGCTGAGCGCAGAAACATGGCGAACAATCCATTTTGCTATTATTTTGACTCTGTACAACTCATTCCATCGGCTCGTAGCGTCGACGGCGTCCGGACCTTAGGGGCAACAAAGTGCAGAGATGGCTTGGCCGGAAGGTTTTATTTCGGAAATTGTGACAACAATTTTTGAGCATCAGAATTAAGTTACATTGATATAACTTACGTTATTTTAAGATTTGGGGGAAACAAACGTGTCTCAGACAGCGGAGCTTCATGGCTGGAGGTAAGTATGCGAGCGGTCCATGTGAAACAATTTAGAAACTCTATGCAAAAATGTATACAGACGGCTTGCAAAACAAGGCCTCTAGTTTCGATAACCCTAAATACTTACACGGGCAAATCGTTGGAATAATGTGTCAGGGGAACGCTGAAGATTTGTGAGTAGTCGTAACATCCGCAGCGCGTCTCTAAATTTTAACAATATCATTTCTTAAACGAAATATCATAGGTCCAGGTTTTATTTTGTGGTTAGGTTCAGGCGTGCCAAATGGCTGCAGTCGCCAGACAGGACAACACCGATTTGCGCTGCTATCAGCTTCAATCGTTAAAGAAAATTATGCGCAGAAAAATGATGATGCTGATTGTTACTTCATGTTCTCTTATGACGCAGTTTTTATTAAACTAGCAGCCGTCCATATATTCCCCACAATTGACTCTTGCACATCTGTAGAAATTTCCAAAACTCTGGAAGCAGCAAAAGGTTGCCTGTCAACTGAATAACTTCAAATACTTGTTTGCGCTCGACAACATCGGCGTGCACCTATGCGCAAACAGTGAAGACAACGTTAAGCACAATGCAATTGATACTCTCAAGAAGTTGACACTAGCACGTCGAAAACCAATTAGTCGCCATGTGGGAGTGGAAGAAAGAATGCCCCAGTGGTACTTTTTTGCTTGTGTATACGCTACACAAGAAAAACACAGGATCAAAGAGGCGACCACACCAGTGCACTAAAAGTTTTATCCAACCTCATGAAACGAAAAAGATGGCCTTGCGAAAAAAATTTGGTTGATAACACGTCAGAAAGTCACAGAAAAACATGTTGACAAACGTGGTGAAAACATGTTCAAGTGTTGAAGCTTTTCCTGACTACAGCTTTCCTGCTGCTTAGAAGAAAGTATTTAAGTTTCGCTGTCTACGATTGCAAGCGTCGACTATTCTTGCCATTAGCCCCGCACATTTGTTTGAAAGTCAGAAGCACGGCAGATGCTACCCGTACGTACCATCGGTTTCCAATTGAAATCTAAACGGCAGACGGAGCTTCAGCTACCATTACCCTCGCAGCCGCAGAGCTTGGGTTGTGCTAGAGAAGGTTCAAACATGGTGGTGTAGGGCGCTGCGATAAGCAGGCGTCCACTCCGATGTGTTTGAAACTTCCGCCATGCTTGAAAGTTGCCAAGGTGAGTTTGCTCGAAAATCATGCCATTTTACGCATTTCATTCGGACTCGATAGTACGTATCTACTAAGTGGTCGGTGGTCAAACTCTTGATTTGTTAACTCGAGTTGCTTAAATAAACCTTGCATTGGCAGTGTATGGTGGTCGCCCAAGTCGCCAAATAAATTGCATATAACTTTGGACTACAATAAAATATTAATAAAAATGGCTTTTCTACTTGTCTAGACTCTTGCAATAGCATCTCGCAGAATCCATACACTTGTAATAGTAAGAAAAGCGTTTGAACGCACTTATCTGCACTGTAGTGTTCTCAACACCAACGCTCACTTTTTCATAAAAAGGCTGCATGATATTCGTGATAAGTTTAGTACAAAGTTCAGTTTGTGTAACTTGTTAACTTCAAGGATCTCATTAATTCACCACCGAACACCTTCCCCCACGCAAGATGATAAAGTGGGAGAGAAGCTCTTTGCAAAGGCCTACGTGTTTCTCCTGTCAATCGACTCGATGGCGTCAAGCTGTCCAAGATGCAGTGCTAATTTGCTGGACGACTCCGTCACCGCAAGAATGATGTAAGCCGCCCAATTCACCTCTTTTCTCACTGCGTCTTTCTTCAAACTATTTTATTTCAATTCGCCTGTCAGTCTGTTTGAGAGTTCCTCGTGTGGAGAATGACTTCAACCTTCTCAGCTAGAAGCGTCTCGCACCCTCACACTCTCCCCCCGCTAAACATGTTTTGTTATGGTCATTACAGAAAATGAACACACTTTCAGGTAGCACAGTCCTTGGGTTAAGAAAAAGAAGAGGAGGGGAAATTCTTGGCCATCGATATCCTAAAATCCCCGCAATCCCTGCGCAGCTATAACCAAACTTGATATTCGTTGAATTCTCACTCTAGGTACGAAGGGCATTCACAAGGTTCGTTGTTTTTGGCCACAAAGGTTTATAGAAGGGGAAACAAAAACGGTGCATCAACGCTTGAGCGCCCGACTCTATGTTTTCGGTTACAACACATAAACATCGTTGCCAGCCAATGAGTGGATTATTTCGCTAGCGCTCGTGCAAACAAAAACAACACCACCCGCTGGGTGAGAAATCGAAGTACATGCAGTGATCTGTTTCGCTGACGCTTCATGAAAGCTCATTTCCAGCTGGTGATGGCGGTACAAGGGAAAAACGCCCCAGTTTATGACAGTTTGGATAAAATGACGCAGACGCTTCAGAGTGGCCAGACAAGCCTGAGCGCTTGTTAAGCACGTCGACCAAGTGAAGATTTGCAGTGGAGCGATTTCCGTTCTGGAACACTCGAAACGAGAAGTTTTATATATGAAAAGGCCCCGGCAGTTTGCCAGTTCGCCGGGAAAAGTGTGTGACCTTCGGTGACGAATATGTATAGAAAGACTAAACTCATACCCGAGTTTTATTGCTTAATTTCTATTTTTCATCACGATAATAGAAAACGTGTTAACGTCCCTCGGATATTAGATCGATATTGCCAAGTAAGGACCATAGAGTTAAGCTTCACTGCTTGGGTTGTTCGGTAGTCAACTCGCTTTTGCGGGCGCTCATTTCCACCACAAAATGCAAGGAATAGGAGTCTTCGCTTTTTGGTTGTTCTGTTGATACGTGATATCATAGGCACATGTCTGATACCTTGAAAAGCAGCTGTATATAAAATGCATTTGAATGTTGTCGTCGCTCAGAAATAAAACGAGGGGTATCTTTTATGAAGAGAGTGTTGGAACGAAATACATGCTTAACATTTCGAAGTGATGACTGTCTGGATTTAAATTTGGTTTTTAATGGAGACTGAATAAACCCAGATTTAAAGTAGATAACTCATTTTCCTCTTAAATGTTTCCGGCAGCACCAAGCAAGTAAGGTATTTACATTTTATTTCGCCATAAACCAGAGCGCAGGTGAACGCTACGAGTCCAATGGTTCAATCAATCGATGTCAAAAAGGAAAGTTAACGCCAATTCGTTCGACGTATTATCTGTGCGCATGTTCTCCCCGGCTGACTTCAATCCTTATGTAGAAAAATCCGCCGATTTTACACTTTTCAAACGTGAATAGCTCTTCGAGCATTCTTTCGATTTGCACTCCTCTATGATTTCAGGTAAAGCAAAGTAGATCATTACGAGCGTGAGCGAAGCATCAAAGAACGGGAAAGGAATAGAGTTTGATATAAAACAAACATCTCGATCACCGGTAGGGGCACTCGCAACTCTCATATGCTTCAACTCTCAAAGCAAAACCCTGCCTTAACGTTGTATGCTCTACACCCCAGTTAAACCACCCGTCTTAACTGTCACCAGGCCAACGACATTTGATTCATCTCGCGATCGGCTTTGAGTTACGCTATGGCGCCTGAACTGGGAACATAGTAGAGCCACAAACCGACTGTTGGCGCACTGCAGCTGACACTACCCAGGTAAAATTTATTTTCACCTTATGACGTACCACAGGAAAGGCTTTAAGCGCGAGCTCCCTTCATCTAGTGCACAAGTTCCTCGGCTATTATTAGGGCAGCTGGCAAAGCTGTGAGCTCAGCCGTGTCTGCCATGGCACTTTCGCGGTACAACAGAAGGTGATACTGAATATAACTGATGGGGTTTCTCCCAAATAGAGCTAAAGATGGCAGGACGTCCGCGGCTGCACACCCGCTTATTGTCACGGCCACCGAAGCACTTTTACTATCCCGGTAGATTGGAGGAGGTATCTAGAAAGTATCGTATCGTAAAAATATTGTCCGAAGAGGTAGGACTCGGTGCCAAGCTGCCGGCTAGAGAGATCGTCGACACGTCGCGGAAGCCACAAGCTCGGCGAGTTCGGGCATTAGCAATGTTGATGCCGATAAGGCTTTTCGTTGTTGTCTCTCCTGCTTGAATTCGTGCGAAACATTCTCATTGCTGCTTCTTCACTCTGAGAAAAAAAAAAAATCTTTTGTTTTGTTTTGAAGCGTTGTAACAAACGAAATCTACGTATATAATTTACTTACATCGGCTATTTTTAAAATATAAAACATGACGACAACAGTTTTGGTTTCCTCTTCGGTTTCAACCGTGCCTCTTGGACATGCGGATCTCAACCTGGTGGGACTGTTAGGGCCTATGTACTGTGTAACAACACGGGACAACGTAGTTGAAAGCTTAATGACGGTTAAGAGATGTCCAGCAATCCATGGCTTAATGACAGTTCAGTGCACTATTGTAACTATGGCATTAAGTATCTGGTACCTAACCGCTTCATATTGTCACCTCCTGAAGATAGGGGGAAAAGCAATCTTCTGCAAGAACCCGCAGTAAGGTTCCGCTGATGCCAGCTGGGACCACGTCACAGCGATGTCGATTGATCCTCGGCGTCACGTTGACGCACATCGTGAAGTCCTCGACTGAACGTAGCTTTCTCGATTTGTTTTCACGAGCACGTACGGTCGTGGCACGGAATGAAACGCGAACAGGAGCGCATGGTATTCGATACACGCTGGTCACCTAGAGACGCAACACCGAAGGTTTCGCTGCACTGAGCAAGGTCACAACATCGCAGGAGGGAGCCATCTTCTTGCAGCTCCATCTGGTTCGGAGTGGTGCAGCATCTGCCGAAGCCATGCACCCACTGTTCGCGTTTCATTCCGTGCCATTGTACTTCCCAGCACCACTGTTCTGCCGACGCGGTAGTCTTCTCTTCTCGTCTTTTTGTACTTCGGTTTAACGAGGGCAATGTTTCCTTGTTGCAGCAACAAACCTTGCCTAAAGATCCGCTTTTTTTGCCACTCTCAGCACTTTTGGCGGAGGACTCATTAGGTAGTTATAGTAGCAGAGCGTAACCGTGTTATATCGCGGCCACGGTTGGGTGCCAGGAAGGCGCTGAGGCAATGCCACATGCAAGACAAGGCAAGCGCATTTCCCACCGAAAAGGCAATTCGCCACGCAGCGTCGCCCATCATGCCTCAGAATCGTGTCTTGCAGCATTTCTCAACAAACGCAACCCCAGCTGGCGGCCACGCCAAGACGGAGCAGCTGCCACCTTCAGGCATCTCTAGCCGAGCTTCGCAGTGTCGGCTGCTTGTTCCAGGTCGTGGATCCAATAACGATGACGTTATGCGAACATCTTGTTCTTTAGGTGCATTGCGTAAAGACCACGCTTAAGAAAGTAACAGCGCGTGCTCACTGTTATAATGGCGTGAGCTCTGAGCTGTGAACGTGCACGCCTGACACGGGCTGCTCGGACCGTTTCCCAGCTCCAGCCGCATTTCTTGCCCATTCAGCTGTGCTCACCGTTTATGCTCACTAGGGGAGAAATAACTGAGTTGAATTTACTCAAATAACGGACTCCCGAATCAAAGTTTTAAACAATCCCTATCAGAACTGGGGGAAAATATTCCGTGGTGTTACAAATATCAAAAGGCGACGAAACGAAAAACACGGAATGATCGGCACTATCGTTTTCTTATAATTCGCAAAACTAATCTTACAACTAATAAAAAAAATTTGAGGAAACTCTGCCGGAATTTTATTGAAGAAGGGATGGCTAACAGATTACGATCGAGCCATATATATGAATATTATGCCAGGATTAAATATCGTGCTATAAACACAGACCCAGACGTCTCAAAAAGCGAACAAATGTGTGAGACGTAAAACCCTCTGAAAACCGGCCGGTTGTAAAGGCTATTTTCTTTCGCAGTTCAAACGTTCCGCAAATTGACCTTTCCGGGCACCAGCAACTATCTACCATCAGCTTTAGGAATCCCGGGAAGGCGGCGCGCAGCATTCACTACCTCTTGATTTTGCGGCGTCTAGAGCAATACTTTCTGGCGAGCGCACCTTCTGGTAGCCGCCGGAATGGTATGCAAACCAAGAAAAAAAAAACATAGAACGCAAAAAAATACTTTTAGATTCTGGGAATCGAGGAGTGCAGAGTGCGTCTACCCGGGACACCTGCAAGTTTGTTTTACATGTCCTTTAAGGCAGCATTCGTGACTTTGCGGAAAAAGATGCCTCTAACTTGGTGAGCTCATCTGGGATGCTCAGTACGCTCTCGTGGCAGATTAAGCTGGCCTTAGAAAGGAATTTTTTTTTATTTCTAGATCAAAGTTTTACCACCCGAGATATACGTGTCATACAAGGTAAGCAAAAACAAAAGTAGGCGTGTGATCTGCCGAGATGCTGAGTAAAAACATTCTCACTCTGGTTGTGGATGAACATTGAAGTATGTGAAATGAAATGTAGCTAAAGATCTCTTCATGATTCTGCTCTCTCTTCCCACCTTTCCTAGCTAATATCGTCGTGAAAAACTGTATAATAGAAAAAATGAACACAGGCACATCTTGTTTATTCAAATAACATTAAAAAAAAGTCTAGAAATAAATTAAACAAGGTGGTTCTTCTTGTGAAATTCCCAACGTAGTTTTTCGGTAATCTAAGGACCTTTGGGGTCGCTAAACCCCTAAGAACATATATATATATATATATATATATATATATATATATATATATATATATATATATATATATATATATATATATATATATATATATATATATATATAAATTTATATATATTTATTAATATTTATGCATCGTAAAGAACATAAAGAAACATGTAGCAAAAACTGAAAAAAATGACTGGTAACGTCCAAAATAGATTAAAAAGCGACGAAGCCATGGGACTGAGATTAAAAATACCTATAAGGGGTGCTCACAAACATGAAAATGCAGACTTGCTGTGCGCAATGCATACCGCAAGATTTGCTCTAGCCCGTGCCACAGCTTGAAAATAAAGTACGTAACGTGCGGTAAACAACATAAACATGTAGTTTTTAGGAATTATTTTATGCGTAAACCCTTCAACAGACTGCTTGTAGAGTGTGGTTCAGAAACATACCGTGTGCCGTGCTCATCAAGGTAACCTTACCGTGTCTATTTCTTTTATCTAGTTTCTTTGAGAAAAGCCCTCGAGTTTTCTAAAATTTCCCGTGGCAGGGCAATACGTCACCGCAGTTCGTTAGCCGCTCAGTCTGCTGGGTACCCTTAAATCTCCCCCGCTTTTTATAAAGTTTGAGAAACTATGCACACGAAAGCTACCTCGATGGAAATCGCATGGTGGAATATTTCACGCAAAGTTTTAGAGCTGTCCAATGCGAATGTTTCCACTGAAAATGAATATTGCCGCGGATGGAAGCGGATCGACTCACAGAGAAAATAAAAATGAAGGTTTGACTGGCGTGACTTGCCACAAGCAAAAGAGAGAAAATTATCGTTGAAACTGCAGAAATGAATGTCGCGGCGTAGGTGTGACAGCAGGCTCCTGCGAGACTGCAAGAGAGAGATGTGACCTCGTCGCCGGGATTGCGAGCCCGGAAGACAACACTTCCGGCGCCTTTATTTACAGCACTACGTTTCTCTTAATATTCGCACCCAGAAAAATGTTCTTGGGAAAGTAAGCCAGGGCATAGACAGACTCCGCAAGGCCATGTTTGAATTCTTATTTTTACACCCAGGTTATCAGTAAGTAAGCTCATATCTTTTTAAAAAATACGGAGAAGCGTCTCTTCTCGGTCAAGCACGCCCTTTTTAAAAAGAGAGTTGTTTCCATGCAACCGTGAACAAACTTACAGAAAGCTAAACCAAATAACAGCAAAAAGAAAAGCTGCAGGGCCTTCCCAACCATATGAGTAGCGGCTCACTTCTATTGAGCAGATGTCTCGGCCGGAGAAAACGAAGCGCACTAAATACGTCGGTCAGCTGACTGCGGCGTCCTGATGGTCTGGTTCCGTCGGGGAGCACCTCATAGTTCAAGTGCCGAAAGCGGTGAATAACCTTGTAGTACCCAAAGTACCGTTGAAGTAGTTCCTCGTTGGAACCACTGCGACGAATAGGTGCTCACATCCATAGTTTAACTCCAGTCAGGAAGTGGGCGTCACGACGGTGGAGGTTGTACCGGGCAACGTCGTCACGCTGTTTGTCTCGAATCCGAAGTCGGGAGAGTTGGCAGACTCTCTGTCTGTTGAGCGACCATCTGGACATCGTCGCTTCTGTCGTCGACAGGCTAATGCGGCACCATTGAGCAGAGCATCGTTGTCACCTTCCTTTTTGTACCAGCTGAAATGGTGACACTCCGGTGGTTTCATCAACCGCCGTGTTGTGGGCAAACGTGACGTAGGGCTCACCTCGTCCCACGTATTGTGCTTACGTCTACGTACCTTGAGATCATGCGCCGGCTGTGTCTCCTCTCTTTGCCACTCCGTTAGTCCGTTGGTCTGCGGGTGGTGAACGGTGGCTCGACGCTGGCCGGCGTGGATGAGCCAAATGATTTCTTGCGTCAGCTGAGCCAAGAAGTAAGATGCTGTTCATCGGTCTGTAATTAAGATGTCCGGCGCCTCCGTGAGAGAGAACGATAGAGTCAACAAAAAACTTAGCGATCTGTTTCGCAGTCCCATATAGAAGGGCTTTCATTTCGGCGTATCGCGTAAGAACCTCCGCGGTGACGATCATCCATCGGACCCTTACAGTGGACGTTGGGTATTCACGAGGCCAATCCTTTCCAATCTCCTGGAACGGTGAAGTGAGGGGATAGATCGTCTGAAGGATTTCTGTCCGTTTCGACGGCGGCTTCTTTTCGCTCGGCGGCACTTCCGTGACACAATCGTGTTTACAGATGGGCGGTCTTTGGAGGCTTCGGCCGCAGTACTTCTACAAATCCTGTGGAATGTCCACGCAGACAGAGCAGTGTCCAACCGTGCGCGCTTGCTGACAAGCTTGGAAGAATTGCCTCGAAGGCCGATGGTGATTACCAGAAAACCATTTGGAGTAGTGGTCCTGAAGCTCTCCTATAAAGTATACCTTGCTGAAGGGAAAATATGGGCAGTGCTTGCCAGAAGACACGCAGAACCGTACTCCCTCATTATTCCAGGTGCTCGACAATTGCACATAGCTCAGGATAGACTTACTGAAGATCCGTAATTTCATTGACTGTAACTGTGCTGAGAAAACGCTCGTTGTCATCGTCGTCGGTGCTGGCCGGTCGGAGTCGACGAAACCCGTGACAGACAAAATACAGAGGAGACTTGAAAGAAAAAAAGGAAAATTAAGCCAAGAAAAGATAGTATTTATGGCCTGACTTTTAGAGGACGATAATATCTGATTCCCTGAACCCGTAACCTCCACCGAGCGAGATGACCTTATGGGTCCTTTAAGTTGGCCACCCGCAGAGTGGGTGATGGTACGTGACCTTCGTAACAAGCTTCTTACAAGCACGGGACATACTTGTACCTCTCCAGACGACAGCAAGGCACTCATTCTCGATCGTAGAGAAACCACTTTCTACCTTTAACACTGCCCGACTAGCTCTAGCCACTGACATTCCATACCCGTTTTTGCTAAACCAGCACAGCTCTGCGCCCCGCATTTCAGGCGTCTGTGGCTCTAATTCAATGGGCGAGGATCAGCGGGAACTGAAGACCTGGCTTTAGTTTATCTAACGCTTTCTCCTGGCCTTCCCCGCTGGAACCTTATGGCGTCCTTCGTAAGATCTCGAGAGCGGCGTCGAAAGTTCTCTCAGCACAAAGCGTCGACAGTAGGCACACGAGCCAAGAAATCCTCGGATGGCTTTCTTGTCTTATGGTCTGGGAAATTCTTTCGCAGGGTCAGGGCGGACACATTAGTTGCTCACGACGAGACCGAGAATCTGCAGTGCGCCATAAGCTAACAGATAGTTTGGCGGATTTATCCTCAGTTTTGAGGTTGTTAATCGCCCTGCAACGGCCAGAAGTCATTTCAAGTGTTCGTCGACGTCAATTCAAAATACCACTGTGTCGTGAGGTAGACGAGGCATCATTGCCTCTTAAACATGCTAGCCCCCTGCCCATAACACGCTGGAACGTTGCTGATTCTGTGAAAGTCCGAAACGCATCACTTTAAGCTCGTACAGGCGTTTGGGGCGTGAACAATAATGCATTCTTTCGGTTCCGTAATTGACTATGATCTGCCAGTAGCTCACCGACGGCAGTGCGGGGTGTGCCGCAGCTGGCCTATTGCGTCGTCATTTCAGGAGAGTCGGTGGATATCTGTTTCTGTTAAGTCAGTCAGAAGTCGATAGTTCAAGGAACATCTGAGGGTTCCACCGTCGATGGAGAAGCCCTTGAATGTTCACAAGAACACAACTGGAGAAGCCCATGGACTGCATGAAGGCTGGTGATGTCATCGTCTAGCGCTCTCCTGATCTTGCTCTTGAGTGGCGTCCCTTTCTTTGAAGAAGACGTGGTACGGCGACCGATGGATTGGCGGTGTCGCGTCGTCTGTAAAAATACGCTGCTGCGCGATCGTTGTTGTCGGCGCACCTTAGACGACGCGCGAATAAGCCGCTAAACAAAGCAAGATAGTCGTAAGCCGCCTTACGTTGGGCAGCTGGAGCCACGGGTCGATGTCAAGCCATTGCGGACTACACTTCAGTGCGGCGACGGTTGCACGTCTTCAGAGATGGCGTTGCCTCCGGCCATGTCCCGGTGTTCAGCGACGTGGGTCCACATCAGTACATTTTGCAAGGTGCCAGCCTCCTGTCGGAGGTTTGTTACGAGGACCAGCGCGTCCGTCTCACTTTTTAATTATTCTTCTTCTGACGCCACTTACTCTCTTTAGAAGAGCCTGAAGACTGCCCTCGCAGCAGAGCGTTGCCACCGGTGCCTCCGCCTGTTCCCAAAGGCACACTAATATTCGACCGCGCTGGCAAGTTCACCTGGTCAGAGAACCCGGGTTTGAGGGCTGGGGACGGGGAAGGCTGGATACTGGGTTTGGGCTCATATAGATGACGGCACGCTTATATAATGACATAATTATATGCTGTTAGCGTCCGAAGGTAAGACCACATTTCGCTCGCCGCGCATTCCTTGGGTCCCCATTTTATTCCGGCGGTGACATGATTAAACTGCGTCTACCGGAGAGATCCTTTGTGATCTGAGGTGGCTGTTGGCATCGATAAAATAAGGTCCAACAGCCTCATCAGTAACTTCGCGAAGTATGGCTTCGCAGCAAAGAGCTTTTCTCGATGGAGGAAAACAAAATGACGACAGTACCTGTTGACGTTGGTTACTTTGACAGATGTAAAAATGTCTTGTTCCGGGTCTTCTTGAAGGTATCTGCAGAGTTGTGGCGCTGGACTGGACCGTCCCTGTAAGTGCGTTGTGATACGAGCAAGGCCGAAATTGGTGTAAAAACTTAACGTAAGACAGCGGCTGACGTCGTTTCGGATCATCGGCGTATAGCGAGAGGTTTCCTGCAGTGTCAACTTGCTTACTCCATGGTTAATGACGGCACCGTATTCAGAGAAAAAAGTACATTTAGAAAATTACGTTGCTCTTGCAGTCATTGAGGACAACACTCTTAACTGGGAAAGTCTCCGTGGATCTCGACGCGAGCCGAGCACTTCCCACACTTGTGTCAACTCGCGGTTCGAATTCGTGGACCATCCAACGGCGTGATCACTTTTCGAAGGTACGAGAGTTTCCTCACTCATAACGGTATAGTCTGCTCCGCTGCCGATGAGTGTTACTGCGTCGTAACCATCAATGACCACATTGAGGTTCTTTGAAACCTTCCCAGGAGCATCATTTCGATGCCTCTCGTTGGTGGAGAGGGAGCCTGCCAAAGTTTGTGGAGGATCTCTGGCTTCTCACCCTGCTCGGTTACAGATCTCGACCGCATGCTTGAGATTTCAAGGCCCCTTCGCGTAGACCGCCGCTTCCGGCCAACACCGGCGAACACCTGAGCCTCACCACAGAGGTGCTGGACATCCTGCGTCGCCGGAAATTCGGCCGGCGCGTCTGCAAACCGGGCACGCCGCGGGTCTCCCTGAGCCGAAAAGATCATCACTATCACTATCACTATCACTATCACTATCGCTATAACTCTCACATGCGTCATTCATGCCCCGACAATTCGCGACTCCTGCAAAACGGATGCCTCCAAGTGGGAAACCGAACCTCAGCTGGACCAGGTCGCTCCGCGCCCCTCCGCGTCTCTGGTGGCTTTGCGGGCACGTGTTGTCGGCGCGGTCGCGAACAATGTAATTTGACGAAGGTCCCAACGATTTCTTAAGCTTGCCTGAGTGTTCATTAGTAACGGTGAAGCCTCAGTAGATTGTTTCCTTCCATCACGTGTTTAAAAGCCCGTTTACCCACAACACGGTCGCGTGCTTTCGATTTTGATGCGGAGGAATCACCGAAAACGTTTCGTTTTCTTGTCTGTCTCGAATCACATTGAGAGCGACGACTACTTGGTAACTGATAGTGGTTTCTTTATAAGGATGTAGAACAGTGGACTGAGGACGACAGACGAGGTGTTTTACATTGGAGGAACACAAATGCTGCAGTCAAGTGAATGGTAAGGTTATATAGCAGCTTTTCTGAGTTTGGTTGTGTTCGATTAGCTTCAAGTTTGAGCCACTACACGCCGGTCGGCGCGTTGGCTATTCATCTTGGCTGCTTTTCGCCGAAAAGGCTCTGGACCACACTGAAGGAGCTGGACAGATTTTGCAATTACTTGATTCAGGAAAACCTGCTTGCTGCATATGATTAATGAGGGAAATTATCTGCTTCGCAAATGTGGGGGACTCGTCTCGCGAAGTTAGAAGCTGTCACGGCATGATGATCTATCGCGCCTCCAATATTTATTTTATACGCTCGTCGTCGAGGCCAGCAGCAATATAAGTCTACATTGCTCCAGGTTGACCGGCCACAAAAATACTACATTTTCTCCGTTCAGGATTCGAAGTCAAGTTCAATGCAGAGAGGTTCTGCGTGAATCTCCCATGAGGAATCTCTTCAGTTTGGCATTCGCCTCTGTGATACCGGCTAGAACCATTTGGCTAAGCTTATGTAGTATCTCTGTGTCTGTCAAATATACTTTTATTCAGCAGTTCGCCTAATAGCTGGTCAACTAAGCCCATATTTCAACCCGAAGAATATACTAATATCGCTTCGTGGGACATAGTACGTAATTGTTTTTCCTATGTTTCTGTACGTTCTGCTGCTGACTGTACAGGGGGATGGAGCTTTGTCAGGCGATTTAAATCGCCTTTTGCCTCATCCTCCTAGACATTTGTCTGAATAAAGAATATTATTATTATTATTATTATATAATATATAACCGGCTCGTCAAAATGACTTCTCGATTGCTACTAAAACCTGAATTGAAATCCGAGTATCAGCTGCTTTGTGGGGTGCCAGCGGGTCAATATGCTCCTCGGCTCAAGATGCGCTTGCTTAATTTTCGTAATTTTCCTGCAGCCCGTGTTGTTGACCAAGCAGACGACTGGAAAACGCGGATACGCAAAAAGCTCGATTTCGCGGACAGATAAGTCGCATTGTTGAGGCATGCGTGTTAGCTGAAAATTACTCTCGGTGGAACAATTTTTTAGTCATCGCCACTTTCCTTAGATGATCAAGACTGATTAGAGTATACTATACTGTCTCTCCGGAGCCCATAGTTTCCGTTTTGAAACGAAATCTCCGAAAGTTTGACATAGAAAATAACAAAAATAAAAACGGGAAAAACAAAACTATGCTCTGCAAGTTTATGTGCACCGGCTACACTTAGCAGTCTTAGTTCAGATACCTCTAAAATTGGGCATTAAACAAAAGAAAATTTGTTAAATTGAATGCGCCGCCCGTTCAGCCGGCCCGGCCGAGCCGACGCGACCTGGACTCAGCCGCCGTGTTTGTTTGGTGGTGGCGCCCCCTGTAGGTCGCTGGAGTCGCGAATACCTCCTTCCGGTGTTAGCGCTCTTAGTTTTGGCGGCTATGCAGGGGAGAAAGGCTTGCCGGCGGGACCTACGGAAAGCCGATGCAGGGCCTCGTGGTGAAAGCGATGCGAGCTTTTCATGGTGAAGCGGTGCAGGAAACATGGACGGCGAAGGTGCTATTTTTGCTTTCACCTCACGAGTCGCAGTAAAAAAGTTCCTCTTATCGCGGAAGATTACACATTTCCTTTTTAGGTTAAGGTTCAAGATATAAACAGGTGCATTTTAGAGTAGATATGTATCATTACATCAAGACGTGCACGTTTTGAATGCCAAAAACATCGCTCGTTCCTCCGACATCCGAATATTATAAGAACTACTTCGCGCAGCGTATGAGCAATGCGCAAAACGTGTTTTTTTCTTGAGTGGAAAACGAGTATGGTCGAGTTGTCGTTAGCGCCTCACTGCTCCATGGGCGTGGAGCGTTCTAGTGGGACTCACTTGTATCCAATGTTGCCCGTCGTGTGTGTGTTGGTGTGTGTTCTTTTCTTGCTACTAAGCAATATTAATGAAGGAAGGAAAAAGCACACAGAAACGGGAAAATAAAACAAAGTTTATGGCTGTCGGCGCGTTTGTTGCGCTGTGGGTTGTGTTTCAGTTGAGGACGGTCATGCGTGGTGCCATGCCTAGTTTTTGTGTTTAATTAAATTTTTATATGATGTTGCGAAACCTGTCCACACAACGGGACAGACCTTACTTTTTAAGATACTTCCTTGTATTCGTGAGAAAAGTCGCATTCGAGAGGAGATTGAAAAAAACAATTTTCCCAACTGCGCGATGATGCAAATTTGAAGGGCGGAGGAATAAAGAATACAGCTTTTAGACCGTGACATTTTTTTACGTTTAATTCAAGCATACTTTTCTGCCAGAATTAGTTACAGTTTACTTATATGGTTTTATACTTGGCTGGTTAAATGTTCATTGTGCAACCATTTAAAGGTACTACTTTAATATTAGTACCTGGCTGACTATGTTATTTGATTCGTATTTCTAGGCACCCATAAGACCGAGTGATGTTACAGACGCTTTTGGCCCGACCGATGGAGGGCATGGCGTGAACGGAAGGTTAAGCCGGTGGTATATTATGGCATTGTTACGCATGGCGTAACTGAACTCCAAGCCGGAGGATAAGTGAAGACGGCGCCGGAGTAAAACAAGCGTTTCTTGATGCAAACTTGCCAAAAAATAAGTAAGAGCTCCCTCCCCCCTTTCCTGTGGCAGAAAGTGAGGCCGAAGGTTACACCCGCGTGCAAGAGGCGATCATATCTCACCGACTGGCGGCGGCGATACGCGACACCGGCGGCGTCCCGGCGCAGTGTAAACATAACCAGCCGGGAATGTCACGATGGTAAACGAACAGCAAAGTCATTCCTCGCGCGGTGGAAGAACAGCCCTCCCCACGGAAGGACAAACAAACAGAAGGGAAGGGGAGGGGGGGGGGGGCAAGGACTCCTGCAAAGTTTTGCCGGTGCTAACCGACTGTACGAAGGAGTGTACGAAACATGTTTGATGCATGGGTCTGTAGTTGTGTCCGCTCCAGAGCACATTGAGGATTTTCTGCCTATGGTCCAAAACAGCATCTTTACGCGCGGAGCTATGCCGTTATTGCAACAATCTAACTCATGACTCGGCGGATGCATGCTTAGCCCTCGTCAAAAAGTAAGTCACACCTCGAGGACAACACATCAATCTACTCTCGCCTCACTCACGATAGCGATGGAGCGGCCGCTCATTTTAAGAACCGGTACCAATTTCACGAGTTGAGGTGCAGTGAGCTCCAGACGACGAAGTGGATCTTTTCTACAACAGGCCATGGCAAGAATACATGCGACGGGGTAGGGGGACTTGTAAAACACCAAGCCACCCTGCAAAATTTTCGGGCGCCTCCAACTGACGACACACAAGCTGTGAGTGGGTTTGTACGGGCACTGGACAAAAAAATGAAAAGCGTCTCCATGTTCTACATTGTGGATGACGAGCTTGAGGCATTTCGACAACGAAAAAACTGGAGTGGAAGGATGCCAAGATTGTGCCTAGAATCCAGTCGCTTCAGATGTGGAAATATTAAAAGTCAGATCAGGAGAATTCCTTGTACGTGGCAAGCAGCGCGGACTCTGAGTGGAAGAAGCCCTGAGTCCCTTGAACGTGTTGTAGTAGATTGCTTGTGTCACCAAATCCGGCTGCGCCCGTATATATTAGAGACTCCTGTCGTCAAATTTCCCGGAGGCCGACCCAGGCGTACATCACAGTTTACAAATTCCTATACCCTTCAATACAAACAAGACCCCGCGGGACAGACAGTTCAGAGGCCGTCCTGAATAGGTTTGATATATCGCGCTTACAACCACGCTCTTTTCGTCTCGTACGATATGCCACCTGTGTGAACACGAAGTCTGCTCTGGACTTGGAGTCGTGAGATTCGATCTGCGAAAAAGCGGATCGAGCCCGGGAAAAGCGACGGTGGCGAGCCATGTCTGTGCTGGGGATGCCTTCGCAAGAAGTGCGTGTGCGTGTGTGTGCGTGTGTGCGTGTGTGCGTGTGTGCGTGTGTGTGTGTGTGGCTGGCCTCATCGAGTTGCCCACTAGCCCACCATGCAGTCCACCGGTACCACCACCTTCGGACAATGCAAGGAAGAGGCCGTCACTCTCGGACAGTGACAGATCAGACACTCCCTCCACCCGCTAGCTCCTCAGTATTGCCATCTGGTTGGTAGTGATTCAGGGATTTTAGGAGTTCAGTTTTCAATTGTCTAGTAATTGTTTTTTCTTCTGTGTACTTGCTAGGTATATTTGCATTTTTCCACTCGCGCAGCGGCTGGGTTAAGTGCTAAGACTCTTTATTGCCACGTTTCGATACTTGTGAACCCCACTGTATTATTTCACTTTCTAACTAAATTGTTTTAATTAAACTCCCGTTATCTAAAAACTTGTGTTACGTCCTCTTCACTGGCAAGACGTCACCGCGGTGTAGGCCGGTCATCTGGTCAGCAGATCGTTCTTCCTTTTCTGTTTATAGATAACCACGAACCTGTGCGCGTGTGACGGCTTACGGCACTCGGTGGCGGCGCTGGCTGATTCTCACCAAGAGCGTTCCAATTTCGAATAAATATCTCCAGGCTTTTGCACTCTATGACCCTCTCAGAATTTTATAAAAATATTTTCCCAGATCGATAACTCTCTTGCCCCCTCGACCCAGTCACAGATCATGACTTTTCTGACCGCGGATGAGGCGTCGCAAGATATCCTGTTGGAGCGACTTTAGTAGCGCCCAAGAGCACACATGGCTGCTGCTTCCCACACTGAACCGCTTACACCACCTAAACCTTTATTTCCACTCATTTGCCATTGTTTTTCAAGTAATACACTGTTTTAGTTCCGCCTCTAGCCATGCGCGCAATCGGTCGGGGCAGAAGTTTCCGCAATATCGTTCGTGTAAGCGATGGCTAGAGGAATCAATCAAACTATTTTGTGAGCAATTTTTCGAGCGCTGCCTAGAAACACGAATACAATTATATTGTCAGCCAGGTACTAATAATAAAGTACTAACTTTAAATGGTTGCACAGTGAACATCTAACCAGCCAAGTATAAAACCCTAATAAGGATCGTACGCGCCGCAACGTTCAGTTTTTATTGGCAATATCTTCCATATCAGCGATAAAACCGTTCACGTGCTATTTTCATATTGCTTCATGACGCCTGGGCATTAATATGACAAAGTACGGATACTGTGTCATGCGTCGCTCGTGTACCACTAGTCGTCCAGACAGAAACGCCCCAGTGGTAATTGATGCGACCACGACCTGGTTACACATTTATTTATTTATTTATTGTTTTAAAACAAAATATTACAACATCTCTCTGCATATTTTGTAATTTCCGGTCATAAAGGACCCTTCAAGTAAAAGATAAAGAAAATCGAAACTGCCTGTTTTTTTTAATAGTCGCGCAAAAATCGCAAAGCTTTGACCTTTTCTATATGAAGAAATTTCCGGGCGCAATGCAGAAATCACTTCGAACAGTATAACGCTTATTATCTTGTTAAAAGTTCACAAAGCAAGAACACTCGAAACAAAAAGCTTCACCTGTAATATATAAATTTAAAGCGAATTACAAATTCGCCGAAAAATGCCTCATGATGCAAGGATTGCTCCAGAAGCCAGATTTGGCATTTTATTTCGCTTGATACTACGCTGGAATTATTTAAATTTAACTATTTCTGGCATGAAATTACGCGTGCATTAAGCATAAAAATTTCCACGGTGTAGAAAGTTGTATTCTTTATTCCAGCCGCCTTCAAAGTTGCGTTATCGCGCAGTTGGGAAAAACGTTTTTTCAACCTCCTCTCGAATGCGATCTTTTTATCGAATACAATGAGGTATCTTGCAAAAGTAAGGTCTGTCCCGTTGTGTGGACAGGTTTCGCTACCTCATACAAAAATTTAATTAAAAACGAAAAATAGACATGGCACCACTATGACCATCCTTATCTGAACACACAATGTGGCGAAATCTGTCGGCGCGAAGATCCGATGCCGCGACAAGCACAACACTATGGCGCCGTTCGACGGGGCACCTGTGGCCAGAGCCCTGGAGGCTGCTTGAAATATTGGCGTGCGTGCGTGCGTGCGTGCGTGCGTGCGTGCGTGCGTGCGTGCGTGCGTGCGTGCGTGCGTGCGTGCGTGCGTGCGTGCGTGCGTGCGTGCGTGCGTGCGTGCGTGCGTGCGTGCGTGCGTGCGTGCGTGCGTGCGTGCGTGCGTGCGTGCGTGCGTGCGTGCGTGCGTGCGTGCGTGCGTGCGTGCGTGCGTGCGTGCGTGCGTGCGTGCGCGTGCGTGCGTGCGTGCGTGCGTGCGTGCGTGCGTGTGCGTGCGTGCGTGCGTGCGTGCGTGCGTGCGTGCGTGCGTGCGTGCGTGCGTGCGTGCGTGCGTGCGTGCGTGCGTGCGTGCGTGCGTGCGTGCGTGCGTGCGTGCGTGCGTGCGTGCGTGCGTGCGTGCGTGCGTGCGTGCGTGCGTGCGTGCGTGCGTGCGTGCGTGCGTGCGTGCGTGCGTGCGTGCGTGCGTGCGTGCGTGCGTGCGTGCGTGCGTGCGTGCGCGTGCGTGCGTGCGTGCGTGCGTGCGTGCGTGCGTGCGTGCGTGTGCGTGCGTGTGCGTGCGTGCGTGTGCGTGCGTGTGTGCGTGTGTGTGTGTGTGTGTGTGTGTGTTCGTTCAGAAACAAAGCCGTCCGTTGTGTTTTTGTTATTTTTTTAATTATTTTTCGATGGGCCTTTGCTGTCTTTCTCCTATCCAACTCAGTCGTCTGAGCAAGCCGTTCGGGCGTGCGGTGTGGGTGGTTTGCCGTTACAATCTGGATAAGCATCGTACCAGAGTGCGGTCGTGTGTCGGTACCGCGTGATATCCGTTAAAGACTCTACGCCAGCAGCCGTGCTTCACTGGGTAAACTTCTCATTTACAGTGAGTAACAATGTCACCATACCCCTACAGACCAAACTCCTGCTGTCTTAACAACTACGGACAAATTCGTTTGTTGTGGATAGTTCGCGGGTGCGGTGCGTGTTAACGTCACGCTGTCACTCTGCGTGTTGGCTGATTCACTTCGCAAGTGAGTTGCTGTGGTTTGTTACTGTTTGCAAGCGCCTGTATAACCACGTAATTTTAATTGAACGGCATTCACGTTAAATATTCAAGATTACAAAATGAAATTAAAGATGTATTTGTTTTGCTGTCCTTGTTTCCGCACAACGGCTTCTGATGACCTAGTTTAATTACCAGGTTGGAACTTAACCCGAGACTGGGGTAGAAACAGAAACTTAAAAGTAGAAGGGACAGAGACAAGTGAAGAAGAGACCGTCTCGATGAGACGGTCTCTCTTCACTTGAAGAGAACGTCTCGATGAGACGGTCTCTTCTTCACTTGTCTCTGTAACTTCTACTTTAAAGTTTCTGTTTCTACCCCAGTCTCGGGTTAAGTTCCAACATGGTAAATATCCACCAGCTCGCCTGTACTTTAACCGTTTTTTCACTAGTTTAATTATTTTAATGCAGACGACACGAGGCCACTTTTTTCATTTTAAAAACTGGGAGTTTTGCATTAAAACTTGGGTTTGGGCTAGTTGGTCCATTACGAATAAAAGGTTAAAAATGCGCGAACAAACGAGGACAATATAGAAACCCGGACGACAGGACAGGCGCTTCACTCTCAACTGGTTTCTATTAAGACCATTGTCACCTATATATACACATTGCCCAAACCATATCGCATTCAATCGCCACAATCAGAGCCAACCTTCCAGAAACACCATCTCACTCTGAAGCAAATTCCAAAGACGGAACGCTGACGCAATTGTTTTTTCTTTTTTTGTGTAGAATGCTTCTGTAATTTCTCTCCGTTTATTGATTTGCCTTTCTTAGAAACTTGGTGCCAGTCAGGTCAAGGTTTACACCTACATCGCCTACAATGGTCAGCGAGATGGCCCCCCGCGTTGTTGCGCAAACACAGATTATGTTCTCGTGCTCTAGTCATTGAAGCAGCGCCCAGTGTGCCCAATGTAGACTCTGCCACAACTAAACGAAATCTCGTACACCACATTGGTGACGCACGCAGTGTATTGTACCGCGTGTTTCTTGGAGCACGGTGCTTTTTTCTGCCTTGTCAACATCGGACATATCCTGGCAAGTTTACACGGTGCAGAAAAAACCACGTTAATGTCATATCTACCAGCCACCTTTTTTAAATTATGCGACACTGTACGCATGTACGGAATGACTTGCACTCGTTTCCTTTCTTTACTTTCCTCGCTGCCTTTTTTAATTCTTTTTAGCTTTTGAAGAAGGCTCTCACAACAACTAGAGACTAGGTTAGGGGGTACCCCGTCTGTTAACCTTTTTGATTGTCGTTCAAAACTGATTTTAAACTGGTGACTGCAACTTTTTCCAGAGCCGCACTTAGACATTTCAAGGCTATACCCATCTTTACCAGTTTAGAGTGAGCACTTTCAAACAAAACCAGACTTTTATTAGTGCGCGGACAACACTGCCAACAGACATGTTCTTCAGAAAAAAGGATCACAATGTCTAAAAACTGAATGCAGTTATTCACAGGCAATTCCCAGGTAAAAGTAAGTCCGCCTGACACCTCCCTAAACAATCCGACAATCTTCTCAACCGTTTTCTCCAAACACAGTCTGTATCTAAAATTTAAAAAAATAGTCATCTACGTATCTCTACGTCTTTAACACATGGAAATCTGCAAGCCTACACTGAAATTTGCCGGACCAGTGATGCCAAAAAAATGTTACACAAAACAGGGGCAACTGTCGACCCAATGCACACACCAGACTTTTGTACAAAATATCGCTCGTCAAAACTGACGGCAGTCGACTGAAGATAAAAGACTAGCAGCTCCAAAAAATGATCGCTGCTAACGCCCGCGGAACTTTGAAATCTAATTTCTCCAAACTCGTTGATCTTATCCCGAACAGCCTTGAGAAGTCCATCGTGAGGAACGGAATAATATAAGTCCTCAACGTCCACAGATATTTCAGTGACAGCATTCTGAAAACGTTCTCTAAGTTCATTGACTATTTCTAGCGAGCTCTGCACCATAAAAAGGGTCTTTCAGCGCTAGAGTGTCTAAATGGCGGGGTAAAAACCGACTGATCTGAACCTGCCAAGTGTTCTTTTCCGACACAATGGCTCCGAAAGGACACTCACCCTTGCGCGTTTTTCCCGCAAATTTGTTTTTCAAAATCCCACTTTTTGCTTTGTCTGCAGCTTTCCTTAAAATGTCAAGGTTCAGACCTTTCAGCAACTCAATAGCCGCAGATTTTCGAGACTTTGGTCAAAACTTAACTTATTTGAAGTTTTTATCTATTGCTCTCAATGCTTTTCCTGGAACTGGCCCTTCGACATTACAGTAAATCCCCCTTTCAAATCGGCCTGCACAAGCAAGAATTCGTTGAGCTTGAAAAAATCCACAACCTTCTTAAAGGTGGTTTCGCCTTAGGGCGTCGACTCACAGATTCAGGCAGTTCACACCATCACCAATAGCACGCTCCCTGTTCTGTTCCCAGTGCTGTTCGCCACTCTTCGTACCATGGCCAGCATTTCTGGTCGAGATGTTGACGGTTTCGAAGCTGTACTCTGGTCCTTTGTTCAGGACATCCTTGATCTCCTCTAGAAGCGTGGCTCCCCCAAGACAGTAACGTTGTCTATGCAAATGGCAGCTATCTTCTTCTTTGGCGGAAGCTGCATTCGTGTCTGTTGCCAGATGAACTCCGTCGTTTGCGACGCCAATCTTTGTAGTCCTCAAAACGGCGCTTTGCATGGTAGTCCTCCTGTCCTCCCTGTACGATGATACGGAGCCAGTCCAAATACAGTCTTACTTGTCTCCAGTATTCTGATTTCAGGATCTTGCACAGCCGTCTAGTGTGCCCCCAGGATGGTTCCACGACTCCGAAAAGGCCTTGCACTTCTCTTGGCACATAGCTTCCTCTTCAGGCAAAAAGAAATGGTTCGGGACTGGCACGTTGAAATGGCGATTAGATTGATGCACGTGATGGCAGGATCTTGGAGTACACGATTCAAAGGAAGGAGCTCAGTGCAGAAGAAATATGTTGCATTAAAACTTGGGTTTGGGCTAGTTGGTCCATTACTGAAAATAAGGTTAAAAAGCGCGAACAAACGAGGACAATAAAGAAACACGGACGACAGGACAGGCGCTTCACTCTCAACTGGTTTTTATTAAGACCATTGTCACCTATATATACACATTGCCCAAACCACATCGCATTCAATCGCCACAATCAGAGCCAACCTTCCAGAAACACCATCTCACTCTGAAGCAAATTCCTAAGACGGAGCGCTGACGCAATTGTTTTCTTTCTTTTTTATGTAGAATGACTCTGTAATTTCTCTTTCCGTTTTTTGCTTTGCCTTTCTCAGAAACTTTGTGCCAGTCAGGTCAGGTTTACACCCACATCGCCTACAATGGTCAGCGAGATGGCCCCCCGCGTTGTTGCGCACACACAAATTATGTTCTCGTGCTCTATCATTGAAGCAGCGCCCAGACTGCCCAATGTAGACTCTGCCACAACTAAACGGAATCTCGTACACCACATTGGTGACGCACGCAGTATATTGCACCGCGTTGTTCTTGGAGCACGGTGCTTTTTTCTGCCTTGTCAACATCGGACATATGCTGGCTTGTTTAGACGGTGCAGAAAAAAAGCACGTTAATGTCGAATCTACCAGCTACATTTTTTAGATTATGCGACACTGTATGCATGTACGGAATGACTTGCACTCGTTTCTTTTCTTTACTTGCTTCGCTGCCTCTTTTACTTCTTTTTAGCTTTTGAAGAAGGCTCTCACAGTTGTGGTGTATTTTTTCTTCTTTTTTTTAATCCGGTTTAAACTGGTTTGCGCGTGATGGGTCGGGTATCCGAAGAGTTATTTTAAACATATCACTGAACCGAAACCGAAACGAACAAAACTCAATGCTACTGAGCCCGAACCGAACCGGAATAATGACCAGTTCGACTCTCTGCTTTTAACCCAGGATTACGTTTATGTTTAACTTTTATGGCAGGTTTCTGTTATATGCTGCTACACTCCCTTGTGATGGCGCCGCATACCGATTGCACTTTGTCAGCGATTTTCTGTTCTTGCTGCAGTGCGTGGAGGTTTGGGGCAGGTATAAGCGTCTTCGGTTCTGACAGCGCACAAGCGATGCTGTAGTGCAAGTATTCCATGCTAAGAGCAAGGTAGCTTTTTCTGTCTTTTTTTTTTTTGCGCCACGCTCAAGCTAGACATTTTTCAGGTTTAACGAAACATACAACTGGCTTACCATGTATCTGTTGTGGGCATGCGGTTTGTTTGCAAAGAAAATGGGCAGTTTTAATTGTTGGCTTTTGTTGCGACTCGCAAGCCTTTTACGCCTGAGAGCGCGATCGATGTCTGCAGTGGCACCAAGTACCATAAGCGCTTTGTGCGACCATACTTGGGCTTAGTAAATTGAATGAGCTGAGGAAGCTTTTGCATACTTCCTCAGTCGTCTCCGCATTTGATAACGTCAGCAACTTTATTTTATTCTTTTCAGCAACGTAGTGTGGCTGTCAATTGCCATGTTTGTCATATTTAGGAATTAAAGGAATGTAATAGTGGAGTATAGCCATTCCAAAAGTGTGAATGGTCCCAATGCTTTGACTCCCAGGAGTTGAAATGAATGTGATTGTTGTCAGCTCTTATCCCCGGAATAGAACTGTAATAGAAGGAGAGTGCCAATTCTTCACGACTGGTGTCAATGTCCCTTTATAGATGCAGTGCATTCGATTCGAACATCACTGTGAATGCAGCATTAACCATTAATACTTTACTTAAAATACCTCCATACATGTTGTTGCGACGTCTTTGTCTGGAAATGACTCGGTGTTGCAGTCGGCGCTTCAATACACAGGAAGCGAGATTCGTAGAACTCTCTTAAGAGCATAATTTAGGAGCGTAGCAGGAAAAAAGTTGCAATGTCAAGTCTATTTTAACTTGTTTGCGGCTGATATTTTATGTGGCGGATAGCAAGGCCTTAGAGCTAAATTATTTGCGTCGCCTACAGGAGGCCGACGCGGGCCACAGACTGAACAGTAATTCTACATCAGCGTCCGGACAAGACTCGTGCTCAATCAGTCAGACCGCGAGCCCCAGCTGTACACAGATGCGCGTTACGCGCGGTCTATTGCGATGCTCGCCAAAGCTCTGCTTACGAGGCTCGCCAAATTCATAAATGCATACTAAGGAAGTTTCTACCATCGTATTCGCACATTAAACTGATCTCCGATGCCACTATGCTCCCATAGTACGTACATCTATGTCTAGTGAGCGTTGCGACCTTGACGTCGAGAAAAGGGACGGCAAGGGAAATATGGTTGGCTACAAAGGCCGTCCGTAAATCTGCAGCCTGGCATTCGAGCAACATGTCTTTCTAATGATGCCGGAAGAATCTCCATTGTGGGCCACTGAATGGAAATTTTCCAGTAACTAGTGCAGTTTGTGGTGTTGTCTACGGACTACCTGTAACGGCAGTATCGTACACGTCCCTAAAAAAGTTAGTCCTTGCAATAACGTTTATCCCGGTCAAAATTAGTCAGTTATACTACATGATAACTAGAGAAGAAATGTAATTGGTGATTACTTGAAAAAAGTAACAGTTACTTTTTTTTCTCAATTACCTCATAATTTTGAAAACACACAATGTCTTCTGCCGTTTTTCAAATGGGTCTTTTGCACTGTTCATTATTGGATTGTAATCACCGAACTCTAAACTACTCATGTCCTTAATTTATAAATTTTGGCAAACCATTCTCCTTTCGAAGTCTTGGTTCTACGATTTCTATGGAGGAAACTTGTACGAACAGTGGGGGCCATTAGGAAAAAGAGGGAAACATAGTAAGCGTTACAAGAAATTTTACGACTTTCAAAAGTAATCAAATTACTACTCTGATTACTTCCTAATAAATGCATTCACATATTTGAAAAACATACTCCAAGAAGGAACCGATTACAAGTAATTTGCTTACTTGTTAAGAGCACCGTCCAAGTCTGTAGGAGGGCGAGCCCGAAGTTCATCCAGCCTTCAGAACACATTGTTATGTTGACGTTGTATTGGTTTAAAGTAAGTTTTCTGGTGCGTACAACCAAGGCTTAAAAAATTATTTGTAAAAAAGAAAAAGACGAAATATGCGCAGAGAAGCAGTGCTGACAATACGGAGTTTTCGTAGACCGTTGCCCCAACTCCGCGACGCTCTCGGGAACGAAGACGCCACTACTGCGCTTGCGCGTCGCTAGCCTTGCCTGCAGAGTCCCGGATCTCGTAGCGGGTTTCCGCTGTCCCGCAAGGGACGGCGTAAACAATCTACGAACACTCCCTATTGTCAGCGTGCGGGGGTGGTTCTCTCCGAGAATAGTGACAGCGGGAAGAAAGGGTAAGGGGAGATGATGAGCGCATGCGTGGGGTCTTTTATGGAAAAAAAAGGACCACTGTGCCCCAAACCCGATCCATCCAAGCGGCGCTCTTTTCCCGAGACAGAACAAAGCCGACCGCGCCGTTGTTTAATAACTCGAGGCTACCTGAGACCCGACTGGAATTTCTCATTGTGTTACGCAAACATAGTGGGCCGAAGCGGCGCTCACCCAAAATAACTCACACCCCGTTCGTAACACCACCACATTCGCTCAACTTGCTCAAACTTTCATCACATCGTACCGTTTATGTTTTTCTTCTTTCTTTTCTCCGCGTGGTTCTTCACGCGCGCTTGTGACGCCTCGCATCTTGCGGCACGTACGTTCCATAATTCGCTAGAAAAAGCGCGATGCAAACGTGATGGGAGTGCAAACACTAAAGGCGTAAAGAATGCGGCGGCCAAATAACGGAACAATAAACGGCTTCGGTCTCGGCAACGGACGCGTTTCTTTTATTACCGTACAAAAATACAAATATTTCTATCGTGCTTCTCACTTAAAGGGACACTGGAATGAAGAAAAAAAATGTTTATTAAGGGTCTAGATGGGACACATGTATTTGTTTAAAAAATAATTCTAAGAAACAAATTTGTTGAGCAATACAAGCAATTAGAAGCAATTTTGGTGGGGGTAGCCCTGCTCTAGGCGCCACTCGGTGTTTAGAAAACTGAGCACACTTCCTCGGCTCTCATTTGTTGGGGAGATGATTGACGTGTGAAATGTTCGTTGTAAAATTGCATCGCCACGCGTATACCATTTTAATCGATTTTTTTTTTTTTCAGAAACAAATATTTTAGATAGAGTCATTATTTCCAAAATATCCCGAGATTGCTTTTCCGCCTCGGGTATCAAACGATAACAAACATGGCTGCCGACGTTTCTGGTGTGCTCAACGAGCGTAGTAGATCGCTGAGCTCGTTTATTTTTATGAGTGCGCGTAGTTCTGCGCTCATTGATGTGTTTCGAGGAAGATCTCCACAACCGACCTAGTTTACAGCAAACAACTGTGTCGAGTACGCGCCTTGGGAAGCGCAGTGCGTGTGCTTGTTTTCGTAGCGGCACTGCCCTAAGCCCAGCGGCCCACTTTAACTATGATGCTCCCTCTAGCTTGACTTGTTCCTTTGCGCGTGTTGATCCCGAATAAAGATGTTGGTTCCCGTAAAACGGCCCCTGCCACTCTGTGAATTGTGCGACCGTTGCGGTTGCAACCATGGTTTTACTACCAAAGAGATACCACGACAGGTACGGATTTGCGAGAGATTTAGCTGGAGGCAATCAGACGTTCGGCTCGCATCAGGTGTGTCCAGGTATTTTTGGTTACTTCGCTTCGAAAGAAAAGTAGCTCGCAAGTTTTGCAGTGCACCTGGCCTTCTCATGCGACTATTTTTATGTCTCATTTTAACTGTGCGTCATGACGCTCAGCCAACTTGCTCGCGGATGCCTTTTGAAAATTTTAACAATGAACCGAAACGCTTGAAGAAGTTAATATTTATTTTGTTAATTATTTTTATGTCCTCTTGATCGCTTTTTACTGCACCTTTACAGACGCTGACAGACGCTTGTATTTGACCGCGGCTCATGCATGATGGAACAATAGAATTCTAACTTTCATGGTTGCGTCTTGAAAGCGTTGCCGAAGTTTTTAGACGGGGTCTGTATAGCAAGAGCCCTATAAGCGCGGCCTTCATGTCCGTGTCTGGGCATGGCGGACGACGTAAACGATGGTAGAATAGCAGACGATGCCGGAGGTTGCCGTGCGTCTGCTCGCAAGACCAGCAGGCGGTGCCAGGCCACGACCTACTGTAATCCTGACCTGCCTACAGTATGGCTCCCAATGAAAGACGCTGTCACCGATGAAGTGCCTCGCTTTGCCGTTGGTGGTACTGAGCAAAAGCTTTTCTGCGAAATAAACTTAGTTCACAGCCTGCCAGTTCAGCGTACGGTTCGCACGGTGCGCGGTTGAGAATGCCTAATTACTGTTGTTTTGTTTTCTTTCAAGAATATCTGCCGTAGCGTGGCGCCAGAAGGCTGCAGTAGCACAATGCAGCAGGACGCAACTCCGACATCGCTCTAATGTTTGTTTGGAGTGGAATAGTGGGTTTCTTAGGCACGGAAGCGCAAGGACGTTTTGTAGCCCCGACTGCCCTTGTGCCATCGTCAAAATAAGACGCGTTCTCGAATAACCAACATGTAGCCCCTTTGCTGGCACAAGGCGCCTCTATTAACGAATCTGTTACTGACTGACGAGATCCCGCGAGGCCCGCGAGGAAAACAAGTCAGGACAACATAACGCTGCCGGGCCTTGCGCGCCTTCGATTGATATGCGGATTCCATAGGAAACAAAAATACCTTTGTGCAGCGCCGCGAAGTCATAGTGGTAGGAAACGCTGTAACCGCGGCCTTGAACTACATGGAGCGCTCTGGCGCACTCTTCTGTAACCAGGTCAGGGTTACAATAGGTAGTGTGTCAGAGTTCCAGATTAGACGCACCGTACGTCGCGAAAGAGAAACAACCGGCTTCTGAGCACGTTCGGCCAAGCAGCCAATCCAATCCAGTTCTAATGGGCGCGGCCATTGATCTGTGGGCCGTGACCTCCACCTAAATTGCGTCTAGGAGCGTATATATTGCACGAAAACTATCTCATTTCGTGGTAAATTTATAAACAAATACTTGACACATATGTGCCCCTTAAATTACGTTTAATTTGTTTTAATTATTTAGTGTTTTGGTAACAGCTTACCGCCTACGGTGTGTTCACGTTACCCTATTCGGGCTGCCTCAAAGTGCCAGCGCAGGAGCAGGCAGTTAATTTCCTCCCAGGCATCTTTTCTCCGTGGAGCGTATAAAAGACCGTCGGGCCGCACCGCGTACTTGCGCAGTCATGGGCTTCTGATGCTTAACACCACCACCGACGGCGTTTTTTTTGCGCACATTGATACTCTCACCAACTCTCTCCAAGGGCCGCGTTCTTGAAATCCTTCACTTCGTCCGCGAATCTTCGTAAGCTTCCGGGAAGGTACTGGCGAAGTGTGTCCTCCGCAGACATCTGCTTGACGAATGACCCGTGCTAGTATTTCCGCAAAACTTTGGCGCCGAGTTTGTGCTCGGCGCGGAGTCATTACGTGTCGTCTCGTCGTTCCGCAAGTCTACAAACGTTTCGGTTTTGTTTTGTCTTTTTGTTTTTTCTCGCTGGTTTTGCATTGTTTAGCCAGAACATTAAGCCGAGCTTAGGGCATTTGGAGGAGAGAAAAGTTGAGCGATTGGCCGCTGGGAGCGGGAGGGCTATAAAAATTAACATGTTATTTTTCGATTGGTCGTCAATATGAACAGCAAAATTTCCCGCCTTTTGGGGTGGCGCAGATGTGTACAAGTGTGTCGTCGCCTTATTGAGCGAATGATTTGAAATGCTTCCCTGGGAGAAGGCAAATCGCGTGCAGAGTGTCGAAAGTGTTTTGTGTGAAGGAAATTCAGGTGAAAGCGATTTGATCTTGATTCACAGATTTGAACAATTTTGATCAGAGTACAAGGTCTAACCTAGGCTCCAGTAACAATTATGATGGTTTTTGTTTCCGGTGATATTACGTTATTGTGGAACACATTTGCGAAAATAGGTAGGATCGGTATTGCAATGTTGAGACAAGTTATTAATTAATTCACCTCAATATTCGTTTGGAGCGTTTTTACATTTTAAATATATTGTTTATTCATTCGTTTATTTTTTATGTAATCCTGAAAAGCTTTTTGATTTGGACGGGCATGAGTGTATATAATTTGCTCGTACTGGTTGATAGTGCAAACACAGAATCTGGGATAGCTTGGCTATATCGCCGTAGAAAACTTTACCAGTCGTAATACAAATTCGATTACCAGCTCAGTGGGTAGAGCGCTCCCCTGGAAACGGAGAGGTTCCTAATTCAATACCAAGGCCAGGTGAATCTTTTTTGGTCACGCACCAGTCTCCTAGCTGTGTTTGTAAATTTGTGCTTGTTCTTTGTCCCCCTTGTTCATCTTCTCCAGGGATTAGTTATTATCATCATTCACACAATGATGCTTGGATAAGTGACGTTGTACTTTCAATCGTTAGTATCTCGGCAGAAAATCATTGTTGGATGCGCCGAGGACAGAAGTGACGGCGTTGCTGGAACGACTACGTCACTCTTCCAAGTGTCATTGCGGGCAGGCCCTGTAACTCTCTTTGTGAGCGCTACTTTTTAAATCAGGTAAAAAACCCGAAAATTGTTTGATTAGTGTCTGGAAACATTGCCTTTTCGGAAATTAGGTAAATTGGTATGGCCTGCAATTGTGATGGCCGTCAATACATAAATTCCAACACTAGTCTTGAAACCTCTGAGCAAAAAGTGAATCACCAATTTGAGTGGACAAGCCAAATCGGCAACTATACCATTATATAATATCCGGCGAGCCTGAAACATACATGGTGAGAACAAAAGTCGTCTAACCCTTACGCGTTATGTTCTTATCTTTCTGATTGTAAAAAAATAAAAACCCTGAATATTTACATTTCGATGTGCATATAATCATGGTCAGTTCGCGGATAATTTACGTTATTAGTGTCTTAGCTTTTGTAGAAAGAGGACAGCGTCACATCTTCTTTATTTAAACATGATGTTAGGAACAAGTATTTCTTCATGAATATATTCGGACAGAACCACACAAGTTTTGAAATTTTCAGCATGTCGAATGTAATGAATTACAATTATAAATTACTGAGCTTAAAATGTAATTCATTATGGTCAAAAATTACTTTCGTTATAATACACAGATAACTTTACTTGTAAGGCTATACATTACTTTCACGTTACTTTTTCCCGTACACTAATAAAAAATAATAGAAGCCATTTTTCTATTTTCAAAGATGTTCTGCAAAGTTACTCTCGATTTGTCCTACGGCCGCATTATGGTAGTCTTTTTATACAATACAATATCGCATTTAATAGAAAGAATGCAGGTGCACTACGTTTACCTGTTAGCTGACAAGGCAGCGACAGCTGCAACTGCACCTGCCACCCCGCAAGCTTACGGCGAGCGCAAACGATCCCTGGATTTCTGCAGACAAAGATGGCGGTGCTTTGCTTAGTGTGCGTCTACCTCCGTTGAGAGATCAAGAAGAAAACGCCTACATGGCGTTGTCTTCGTGATCATGTTTTTTTTTGAATATTTGTATATGCCTTACACAGTTGTCTCGAGGTTATAGTGACCGGTCACGCCAAAAATTGTGATTTATTTTCGGTTATTCTCATCTTCTCAATGCTCTCTATTTTTTAACTTGCTATCTTTATGCTGCGGAATTGCCTGCTCGTATTGCTCCAGTTTTTCTATTATGCTAATAATTTTAGATAGTAACGAGTAATTAAAATAATTATTTTCCACTACTTTGTAACAAATTACATTACAAGTTACTGCCTCAAAATTGACTTCGCCATTCAAAACTTACCTAAAAAGTAGCGGATTACCTCTTATGCCTGGTAATAAGGCAGTTCACTGTCCCTACCAGCCAGAATACACAAGCGATTATATTATATTATTAAAAACATAAAAGAATACTTTGTTTTAAATGAAAAGGTAAAGAAGCTCAGCCGGCACAACACAAAGCTGAGTTATTTTTCTTCTGGTTTACGGGCCACTGGAAATATTCATCTCAGCACGCCCATAAGAGAGCCATTGAACGATTAGATAGATAACGACAGTAATTTTCTGAGAGTTTCCTCCCATAGGAAGTATATATAAAGGTCGTAAGACCTTAATTGTACAACACGGAGCTGTAGCATGCATGACAAATCAGTTCTTTTAAACGGCTCCAGAATCTATAGCGTAGCATGCCTAACGTCGCAGGTAAAAATAACCAATTACCACGATACGGCTATATACAAGTTCCATATTATCTGCTAAACGTGCAAGTGGAAGAGCATACACAAGCGACTTTGCAGTTTCAATTTTACACAAAGTGCATACAAATCATCACTCACACTGAATCTAAAGCTAAGTATAATGAAGACCACTTTAATGAATCTAGAATATTTCGGTGAGACGTCCGAGTTTTTCATTTAACCTACGCCTGCACAATATTTTGCTACATGTTATCCTATTTCTGTATCTTTCTCACTGATACATGTTAAAATATGTCAATAAGGTTGCTTATGTATTCTTTGTAGCATTTGGGTTGTGTGTAAAAAATGGCTGGTCCAGCATTGTTGTGTGGAATATAATTCCGGCAAAGAAGGAAGAAAAGCATTTTTCTCTAATTGTTTTCCCAGTCTTTAAATTTCCTGTTACGACATTCTGCAGCAAATTAGTACGAATATATGTTCATATTATAAGCATTCACACCTGACTTAATAAGTGTAATTTTAAAATTGTTCCATTTACTCCTATTCGAGCTACTAATTTCATAAACTTCCCGATAGTCATCCTAATATTTTATTTGGCACAGACCGTTCCCGCAACGTAACTCAACAAGTTCTACCAGAACGTTGTTTGCAGTACAAATAAGCGTGTATAGATAGCATCTAGATATCGGGACCAACGAGGCGCTTGCATTTCCGGTACTCCAATGTTGGTAACGCAATAAAATCTTAAAAGTCGCTTCGTTTTTTTTTTTTTGTTTTTGTTTTAGAGGAATGAAGATGACCAGACGTAACACAAGATAGCGTTCCACAATTTAAACTTGAGTCCCAGGGGCAACGGAAACGTCAAGGTTAGCGGCAACTCTACATGGTAAGACTTGAGTTGATTTAGAGATGCTGAAGGTTCTTTAGATTGTGACTCACGAGGGTATCTTATATAACCGTGTTTTAACACTTTTGATCGGGTTATACAAAGAGCAACCTTGAACCTTAATAATACTCTAGATCGTTATGGTTGGTTTGATTCTTTTTTCAAAAACAACTAACTTTTTAGGTTTGTCCAATGGACCTCTTTTTTGAAGTATTGGCCAATAAATTAATGTTGAAATTCTATTACTTTGCAGTACTTTCCATTCCTAAATGTGCACCTCGGTTCAAAAAATTTGTTCCGTTGCAATTAGTTCAAATATAATTCACAAACCGGACCAGATGAAAGGGCTTTCCTAGCCGTAGTGAAAATTTAAGATTCAGGCTATCAGCAGCGTTACGATCGTCGTTTGGTTCATGCTTGTTATCCAGCGGAAAAGACCTTAGGTTGTCGTGAAAGGCTTAGGCAAAACATTTCCATCGGTGTGCGACGACTTTCTTAAAACTACCGTCATCCTACGCTACCACAGGTGTACGATCGACATCCTCGAACTATGATCTCCGTGAAGTCGCCCGACTGGCGTCGGAGACTCGTGGTGTAGTGTCATCCGCTCGAATGAAATATACGTTTAGGGTAGGTTTACCTGAGTTACTCGGTAAACGAGAGTGGTATCTAGACGACGAGATCACCGGGAACTTTGCAAGACCATGTGTGAGATCACCTTACCTCTGTGCATTGCAACGTGTTGGGGCAGAGACAGCCATACTGGCTGATTCTGCCAGCGTGAATACACCCATAGACTACTAGGATTGGTTGCGTCCTGACGACATAGGGGTTCCTGCCTGGAGGCCTAAGGAAAATCAGTAGTCTAAAAAGGGCTGCCTAATGGTACGAGCAGCTCTCGGCTCTAGGCTCTCGACCACATTACTTGTATATGTTAAGTAAATAAATGAGAGTTGTACGAGAAACCCCGCCTACTGACGATCCTGCCCTGGACCCGGCTTGACTCCTGAATACCACAGCACAGTTCATTCAGCCTGGGAACCCTCAGTCGCCACCACTGTTTGGCAGCGGTGGGAAGACCTCTAGCGGCGTTCGATGTGGGGAGTGGGTGAGTGCTTGATCTAGGTCATAAGAGCACCAGACTTCTAACTGGGTTTCGTAGAAATGGAGTTGCGGCTACACACAAGCAGATGTTTCGGTATTTATGTAGCAATCAAAGAGTCCACCCTCAGCATAGATCTCTAGCAGTTGCGTAAAGCGTTCTTGCAGGTAATTTGTGAGGAGTTGGGGGCCGATGACGGGAACATTTACCGAAAACCGGTCTTCGTGAAGGCGATCCAGGCTACCTGCTGCTGACGAAAAAGTGTTAAAAGAATGATGCGAGTTGACCGAGGAGAAGAAAACACGACCCTAGGCGGAATAAAGTAAAGCGCAGGCAGAGCGTTTATTAGAGATGAAAAGTTTGGAGCACGAAATACGGCGTCTAGAAACTGAGCAGGAATAGACGCAGGTTTAGAATACCGGGAAGTGAAAGTGTTGAAAATTAAATACCTCATGCAGTTTTCAAGGTGGGGAGGATATTTGGCTTTTTCTGGTAAATTTTGAAACCGTATGCAGCAGGACGGGTTGTCACATGATACTTGGCCTCAGTTCTTGCTCTCATTGTTACCTTGTGAGGCGGCCCAAGTTGTCACTAGATTAAGCACGGAAGAGGTGGCAGACTATGACGTGGTCAAGCTCGACCTCCAGGAAAAGTATCATGTGTCCACAGAGGCCTCCAACAGTGACTTAGGGCCGCACAACGGGGCCAAAAAAGTAGCACTTTTATTTCGCTTATAGCCTTTGGATTAACATAGTTGAGTGGTTGAAGTGCTTGGAGGGTTACGGTGACAACGATCGCGTTGTGGAATGCTTCCGTCTTGAAAAAAGATACATCAAAGCTTGACGCCACCCAAGACTGGGTTCGGGAAAAAATCCCCGAACGACGCAGGAGGCTGTCAAGCGAGCCAAGGCGTTTGCGGCAGGCCTCAAAAACCCAAAAAAGGGCACTGCAAAATAAAGGTGCCAAGGAGCACGCGGAGACCACCGCGGGAATGGTTTTAAACAATAATTCGAGAAATGTGCGACAATCAAACTCTGCTGCTAGTGGAACAAAAACAGTACAGAAGATCCACTGCAAGGTTGAACAAAGTCTCCCAGTTGACAGAGACGATGCACGTAAACAGAAATGTGAAGCTTTTAAAGAGGCGCGATGCTTCCACTGCAATGAGACTGGGCACTTTGCGGACAGCTGCCGAGAAGATAACGTATTCTTTGTCATCAGCACATATCACTGTAATGCCACACTACTAGAACCCTACCTGCACAACGCCAGCGTTAACGGTCGTTCCTCCGCAGTTCTCAGAGACTTTGCCGCCACGTTGGACGTTGTGCATCCGTCCCTGGTTCGTCCTGAGAACTACACAGATGATCGCGTTTGGATAAAGCAGATGGTGGATATAAAGAGCGTTCCCCTTCCAATAGATGGGTTTCTAATCAAAGGTACATTTGGAGCACTGGAAACCGAGACCGCAGTTTCGGCTAACCTTCCACCACAGTTCCTCTATTTGCTTTTGAACCGATCCCGCCGCGAGATTTTGCAAGGCAACCCTCTGACTTTTGAAATGAAAGCTGCACAAGCCGGGTCAGGATAGAATGGAAGTACAAAGAAACTCAAGAGAGTTTTAAACTCGCGTAGTGTTTCATCGGGAGTTCAAGAAAAAAGATACTAGAAGAGAGAGAGAGACGGTGTCCGTGGTGGTAATGAGAATCAGAGGCTTCCCAGTGAGGACGACTCGAAAGCCTCTCCGCTGGTTCACTAGATTAGGTTTCGTTTGCGAAGCAATCTGTCAGTGCCATACGCGTTCCATAAACGTGAATATAAAAAAGATAAGCGCTCTTCTCTCATGTAGCGATAGCGCCAAAGGCCCGAAGAGGCTTTCTCGAGACGTGGTTTTCTGTCGGAGAGGTGAACTAAATAGATTTTAGTTAACCTCTAGCTTTTGCTATTTACTTTGAATATCTAGTTTGAACCATTTTGTTGTAAAGTGTTATGTGTTTAGATTTGGTCTTACTTTGCTATCCTTACATTTGTCAAGCTTGGCTTGATCTGCTTTGTTGATTGTACTCAAGTAAGACTTTGTACTCCTAGAAGTCTATGTACTGTAAAGGTCATTACTTTGATTTATATTTCTGGCGTTCATATGGGTTGGGTTAGGCTCGTGCGTACTTTCTGCTGCTGATAACGCGAGGGTTTTTTCATATCGCGGTTGACCGCGTTTATTCGGGACGGAAAGGAACAAGCTTGAAGACGGACAAATTGGGGAGTCGTTTCTTTAGGTGATCAGGGGGCTGCTATTGCTTGGAACGACTGAGCCGCCGGAGGATTGGCTGTTAAGATTAGAGTTCGATTCAAGTTTGTAATTCGGCGTAAAAAACTCAAGCTGTGGTGGATGGCTTTCGCCAAACTTTCAAATCGGGTTCCGACGAGTTTCTCAGAACGGCCGTCATCCTACGCTATCACAGGTGTGCGACTGCCTCCTCAAGCAAAAATTTCTGTGAAGTCGTCTTACCGGCGTCATAGGCTTGTGGCGTAGTTTTCACCTGCCCGAACTCAAGAAACGTTTGGGGTAGGGTTACTCGAGCTACCCGGTCACAGAGAGAGGCGTCCAGACGATGAGATCGTCCTGATATCTGAGACACGGTGTATGAGATCACCTTAAATATGTGCGTGACAGCGTGATGGGGCAGAGGAAGAAGGCGCAGCAACCATACTCCACTGGGATGAATTGCATTCTGACAACATACGGGTCCCTATGTTGTCATAGGGACATAGAGGAATTCAGTAATCTAAAAAGAGCTGACTAATGGTACGACATGGGTCTCGGGTCTCAGCTCTCGACCACCTTACTTGTATATATTACGTAAATAAAATTAGTATGAGAGACCCCAGTCTGGTTTT